>MRSW03000310.1:0-25353 GCA_001923025.3 Taenia multiceps | reverse complement strand
GGTGCATTGTTTCACCTCAAGTCAGTCAGTGAGGCGTGACAAGGCTTGACAACCTGTCAGCTTGACAGGTGACAGCTTGACAGGTAGACAAGTGAGTGACACTCTGACATGTGGTGCATTGTTGTCACCTGTCAGTCAGTCAGTGAGGCGTGACAAGGCTTGACAACCTGTCAGCTTGACAGGTGACAGCTTGACAGGTAGACAAGTGAGTGACACTCTGACATGTGGTGCATTGTTTCACACCTGTCAAGTCAGTCAGTGAGGCGTGACAAGGCTTGACAACCTGTCAGCTTGACAGGTGACAGCTTGACAGGTAGACAATGAGTGACACTCTGACATGTGGTGCATTGTTGTCACCTGTCAAGTCAGTCAGTGAGGCGTGACAAGGCTTGACAACCTGTCAGCTTGACAGTGACAGCTTGACAGGTAGACAAGTGAGTGACACTCTGACATGTGTGCATTGTTGTCACCTGTCAAGTCAGTCAGTGAGGCGTGACAAGGCTTGACAACCTGTCAGCTTGACAGGTGACAGCTTGACAGGTAGACAAGTGAGTGACCCTGACATGTGTGCATTGTTGTCACCTGTCAAGTCAGTCAGTGAGGCGTGACAAGGCTTGACAACCTGTCAGCTTGACAGGTGACAGCTTGACAGTAGACAATGAGTGACACTCTGACATGTGGTGCATTGTTGTCACCTGTCAAGTCAGTCAGTGAGGCGTGACAAGGCTTGACAACCTGTCAGCTTGACAGGTGACAGCTTGACAGGTAGACAAGTGAGTGACACTCTGCATGTGGTGCATTGTTGTCACCTGTCAAGTCAGTCAGTGAGGCGTGACAAGCTTGACAACCTGTCAGCTTGACAGGTGACAGCTTGACAGTAGACAAGTGAGTGACACTCTGACATGTGGTGCATTGTTGTCACCTGTCAAGTCAGTCAGTGAGGCGTGACAAGGCTTGACAACCTGTCAGCTTGACAGGTGACAGCTTGACAGGTAACAAGTGAGTGACACTCTGACATGTGGTGCATTGTTGTCACCTGTCAAGTCAGTCAGTGAGGCGTGACAAGGCTTGACAACCTGTCAGCTTGACAGGTGACAGCTTGACAGGTAGACAAGTGAGTGACACTCTGACATGTGGTGCATTGTTGTCACCTGTCAAGTCAGTCAGTGAGGCGTGACAAGGCTTGACAACCTGTCAGCTTGACAGGTGACAGCTTGACAGGTAGACAAGTGAGTGACACTCTGACATGTGGTGCATTGTTGTCACCTCAAGTCAGTCAGTGAGGCGTGACAAGCTTGACAACCTGTCAGCTTGACAGGTGACAGCTTGACAGGTAGACAATGAGTGACACTCTGACATGTGGTGCATTGTTGTCACCTGTCAAGTCAGTCAGTGAGGCGTGACAAGGCTTGACAACCTGTCAGCTTGACAGGTGACAGCTTGACAGGTAGACAATGAGTGACACTCTGATGTGGTGCATTGTTGTCACCTGTCAAGTCAGTCAGTGAGGCGTGACAAGGCTTGACAACCTGTCAGCTTGACAGGTGACAGCTTGACAGGTAGACAGTGAGTGACACTCTGACATGTGGTGCATTGTTGTCACCTCTCAAGTCAGTCAGTGAGGCGTGACAAGCTTGACAACCTGTCAGCTTGACAGGTGACAGCTTGACAGGTAGACAAGTAGTGACACTCTGACATGTGGTGCATTGTTGTCACCTGTCAAGTCAGTCAGTGAGGCGTGACAAGGCTTGACAACCTGTCAGCTTGACAGGTGACAGCTTGACAGGTAGACAAGTGAGTGACACTCTGACATGTGGTGCATTGTTGTCACCTGTCAAGTCAGTCAGTGAGGCGTGACAAGGCTTGACAACCTGTCAGCTTGACAGGTGACAGCTTGACAGGTAGACAAGTGAGTGACACTCTGACTGTGGTGCATTGTTGTCACCTGTCAAGTCAGTCATGAGGCGTGACAAGGCTTGACAACCTGTCAGCTTGACAGGTGACAGCTTGACAGGTAGACAAGTGAGTGACACTCTGACATGTGGTGCATTTTGTCACCTCAAGTCAGTCAGTGAGGCGTGACAAGGCTTGACAACCTGTCAGCTTGACAGGACAGCTTGACAGTAGACAAGTGAGTGACACTCTGGCATGTGGTGCATTGTTGTCACCTCTCAAGTCAGTCAGTGAGGCGTGACAAGGCTTGACAACCTGTCAGCTTGACAGGTGACAGCTTGACAGGTAGACGAGTGAGTGACACTCTGACATGTGGTGCATTGTTGTCACCTGTCAAGTCAGTCAGTGAGGCGTGACAAGGCTTGACAACCTGTCAGCTTGACAGGTGACAGCTTGACAGGTAGACAAGTGAGTGACACTCTGACATGTGGTGCATTGTTGTCACCTGTCAAGTCAGTCAGTGAGGCGTGACAAGGCTTGACAACCTGTCAGCTTGACAGGTGACAGCTTGACAGGTAGACAAGTGAGTGACACTCTGACATGTGGTGCATTGTTGTCACCTCTCAAGTCAGTCAGTGAGCCGTGTGACAAGGCTTGACAACCTGTCAGCTTGACAGGTGACAGCTTGACAGGTAGACAAGTGAGTGACACTCTGACATGTGGTGCATTGTTGTCACCTGTCAAGTCAGTCAGTGAGGCGTGACAAGGCTTGACAACCTGTCAGCTTGACAGGTGACAGCTTGACAGGTAGACAAGAGTGACACTCTGACATGTGGTGCATTGTTGTCACCTCAAGTCAGTCAGTGAGGCGTGACAAGGCTTGACAACCTGTCAGCTTGACAGGTGACAGCTTGACAGGTAGACAAGTGAGTGACACTCTGACATGTGGTGCATTGTTGTCACCTGTCAAGTCAGTCAGTGAGCGTGACAAGGCTTGACAACCTGTCAGCTTGACAGGTGACAGCTTGACAGGTAGACAAGTGAGTGACACTCTGATGTGGTGCATTGTTGTCACCTGTCAAGTCAGTCAGTGAGGCGTGACAAGGCTTGACAACCTGTCAGCTTGACAGGTGACAGCTTGACAGGTAGACAAGTGAGTGACACTCTGGCATGTGGTGCATTGTTGTCACCTCTCAAGTCAGTCAGTCAGTCTGTGAGGAGAGACAAGGCTTGACAACCTGTCAGCTTGACAGGTGACAGCTTGACAGGTAGACAAGTGAGTGACACTCTGACATGTGGTGCATTGTTGTCACCTCTCAAGTCAGTCAGTGAGGCGTGACAAGGCTTGACAACCTGTCAGCTTGACAGGTGACAGCTTGACAGGTAGACAAGTGAGTGACACTCTGACATGTGGTGCATTGTTGTCACCTCTCAAGTCATCAGTGAGGCGTGACAAGGCTTGACAACCTGTCAGCTTGACAGGTGACAGCTTGACAGGTAGACAAGTGAGTGACACTCTGACTGTGGTGCATTGTTGTCACCTGTCAAGTCATCAGTGAGGCGTGACAAGGCTTGACAACCTGTCAGCTTGACAGGTGACAGCTTGACAGGTAGACAAGTGAGTGACACTCTGACATGTGGTGCATTGTTGTCACCTGTCAAGTCAGTCAGTGAGGCGTGACAAGGCTTGACACCACCTGCTTGACAGGTGACAGCTTGACAGGTAGACAAGTGAGTGACACTCTGACATGTGGTGCATTGTTGTCACCTGTCAAGTCAGTCAGTGAGGCGTGACAAGGCTTGACAACCTGTCAGCTTGACAGGTGACAGCTTGACAGGTAGACAAGTGAGTGACACTCTGACATGTGGTGCATTGTTGTCACCTGTCAATCAGTCAGTGAGGCGTGACAAGGCTTGACAACCTGTCAGCTTGACAGGTGACAGCTTGACAGGTAGACAAGTGAGTGACACTCTGACATGTGGTGCATTGTTGTCACCTGTCAAGTCAGTCAGTGAGGCGTGACAAGGCTTGACAACCTGTCAGCTTGACAGGTGACAGCTTGACAGGTAGACAAGTGAGTGACACTCTGACATGTGGTGCATTGTTGTCACCTGTCAAGTCAGTCATGAGGCGTGACAAGGCTTGACAACCTGTCAGCTTGACAGGTGACAGCTTGACAGGTAGACAGTGAGTGACACTCTGACATGTGGTGCATTGTTGTCACCTGTCAAGTCAGTCAGTGAGGCGTGACAAGGCTTGACAACCTGTCAGCTTGACAGGTGACAGCTTGACAGGTAGACAAGTGAGTGACACTCTGACATGTGGTGCATTGTTGTCACCTGTCAAGTCAGTCAGTGAGGCGTGACAAGGCTTGACAACCTGTCAGCTTGACAGGTGACAGCTTGACAGGTAGACAAGTGAGTGACACTCTGACATGTGGTGCATTGTTGTCACCTGTCAAGTCAGTCAGTGAGGCGTGACAAGGCTTGACAACCTGTCAGCTTGACAGGTGACAGCTTGACAGGTAGACAAGTGAGTGACACTCTGACATGTGTGCATTGTTGTCACCGTCTCAAGTCAGTCAGTGAGGCGTGACAAGGCTTGACAACCTGTCAGCTTGACAGGTGACAGCTTGACAGGTAGACAAGTGAGTGACACTCTGACATGTGGTGCATTGTTGTCACCTGTCAAGTCAGTCTGAGGCGTGACAATTGACAACCTGTCAGCTTGACAGGTGACAGCTTGACAGGTAGACAAGTGAGTGACACT
This sequence comes from Taenia multiceps, assembly GCA_001923025.3. Taxonomy (NCBI): domain Eukaryota; kingdom Metazoa; phylum Platyhelminthes; class Cestoda; order Cyclophyllidea; family Taeniidae; genus Taenia; species Taenia multiceps. The sequence goes on along the minus strand of MRSW03000310.1, from coordinate 20,690 downwards.
CTGACATGTGGTGCATTGTTGTCACCTCAAGTCAGTCAGTGAGGCGTGACAAGGCTTGACAACCTGTCAGCTTGACAGGTGACAGCTTGACAGGTAGACAAGTGAGTGACACTCTGACATGTGGTGCATTGTTGTCACCTGTCAAGTCAGTCAGTGAGGCGTGACAAGGCTTGACAACCTGTCAGCTTGACAGGTGACAGCTTGACAGGTAGACAAGTGAGTGACACTCTGACATGTGGTGCATTGTTGTCACCTGTCAAGTCAGTCAGTGAGGCGTGACAAGGCTTGACAACCTGTCAGCTTGACAGGTGACAGCTTGACAGGTAGACAAGTGAGTGACACTCTGACATGTGGTGCATTGTTGTCACCTGTCAAGTCAGTCAGTGAGGCGTGACAAGGCTTGACAACCTGTCAGCTTGACAGGTGACAGCTTGACAGGTAGACAAGTGAGTGACACTCTGACATGTGGTGCATTGTTGTCACCTGTCAAGTCAGTCAGTGAGGCGTGACAAGGCTTGACAACCTGTCAGCTTGACAGGTGACAGCTTGACAGGTAGACAAGTGAGTGACACTCTGACATGTGGTGCATTGTTGTCACCTCTCAAGTCAGTCAGTGAGGCGTGACAAGGCTTGACAACCTGTCAGCTTGACAGGTGACAGCTTGACAGGTAGACAAGTGAGTGACACTCTGACATGTGGTGCATTGTTGTCACCTGTCAAGTCAGTCAGTGAGGCGTGACAAGGCTTGACAACCTGTCAGCTTGACAGGTGACAGCTTGACAGGTAGACAAGTGAGTGACACTCTGACATGTGGTGCATTGTTGTCACCTGTCAAGTCAGTCAGTGAGGCGTGACAAGGCTTGACAACCTGTCAGCTTGACAGGTGACAGCTTGACAGGTAGACAAGTGAGTGACACTCTGACATGTGGTGCATTGTTGTCACCTGTCAAGTCAGTCAGTGAGGCGTGACAAGGCTTGACAACCTGTCAGCTTGACAGGTGACAGCTTGACAGGTAGACAAGTGAGTGACACTCTGACATGTGGTGCATTGTTGTCACCTGTCAAGTCAGTCAGTGAGGCGTGACAAGGCTTGACAACCTGTCAGCTTGACAGGTGACAGCTTGACAGGTAGACAAGTGAGTGACACTCTGACATGTGGTGCATTGTTGTCACCTGTCAAGTCAGTCAGTGAGTAAGGCGTGACAAGGCTTGACAACCTGTCAGCTTGACAGGTGACAGCTTGACAGGTAGACAATTGAGTGACACTCTGACATGTGGTGCATTGTTGTCACCTGTCAAGTCAGTCAGATAAGGCGTGACAAGGCTTGACAACCTGTCAGCTTGACAGGTGACAGCTTGACAGGTAGACAAGTGAGTGACACTCTGACATGTGGTGCATTGTTGTCACCTGTCAAGTCAGTCAGTGAGTAAGGCGTGACAAGGCTTGACAACCTGTCAGCTTGACAGGTGACAGCTTGACAGGTAGACAAGTGAGTGACACTCTGACATGTGGTGCATTGTTGTCACCTGTCAAGTCAGTCAGTGAGTAGCGTGACAAGGCTTGACAACCTGTCAGCTTGACAGGTGACAGCTTGACAGGTAGACAAGTGAGTGACACTCTGACATGTGGTGCATTGTTGTCACCTGTCAAGTCAGTCAGTGAGTAGGCGTGACAAGGCTTGACAACCTGTCAGCTTGACAGGTGACAGCTTGACAGGTAGACAAGTGAGTGACACTCTGACATGTGGTGCATTGTTGTCACCTGTCAAGTCAGTCAGTGAGTAGGCGTGACAAGGCTTGACAACCTGTCAGCTTGACAGTGACAGCTTGACAGGTAGACAATGAGTGACACTCTGACATGTGGTGCATTGTTGTCACCTGTCAAGTCAGTCAGTGAGGCGTGACAAGGCTTGACAACCTGTCAGCTTGACAGGTGACAGCTTGACAGGTAGACAAGTGAGTGACACTCTGACATGTGGTGCATTGTTGTCACCTGTCAAGTCAGTCAGTGAGTAAGGCGTGACAAGGCTTGACAACCTGTCAGCTTGACAGTGACAGCTTGACAGGTAGACAAGTGAGTGACACTCTGACATGTGGTGCATTGTTGTCACCTGTCAAGTCAGTCAGTGAATAAGGCGTGACAAGGCTTGACAACCTGTCAGCTTGACAGGTGACAGCTTGACAGGTAGACAAGTGAGTGACACTCTGACATGTGGTGCATTGTTGTCACCTGTCAAGTCAGTCAGTGAGTAAGGCGTGACAAGGCTTGACAACCTGTCAGCTTGACAGGTGACAGCTTGACAGGTAGACAAGTCTGTGACACTCTGACATGTGGTGCATTGTTGTCACCTGTCAAGTCAGTCAGTGAGTAAGGCGTGACAAGGCTTGACAACCTGTCAGCTTGACAGGTGACAGCTTGACAGGTAGACAAGTGAGTGACACTCTGACATGTGGTGCATTGTTGTCACCTGTCAAGTCAGTCAGTGAGTAAGGCGTGACAAGGCTTGACAACCTGTCAGCTTGACAGGTGACAGCTTGACAGGTAGACAAGTGAGTGACACTCTGACATGTGGTGCATTGTTGTCACCTGTCAAGTCAGTCAGTGAGTAAGGCGTGACAAGGCTTGACAACCTGTCAGCTTGACAGGTGACAGCTTGACAGGTAGACAAGTGAGTGACACTCTGACATGTGGTGCATTGTTGTCACCTGTCAAGTCAGTCAGTGAGTAAGGCGTGACAAGGCTTGACAACCTGTCAGCTTGACAGGTGACAGCTTGACAGGTAGACAAGTGAGTGACACTCTGACATGTGGTGCATTGTTGTCACCTGTCAGGTCAGTCAGTGAGGCGTGACAAGGCTTGACAACCTGTCAGCTTGACAGGTGACAGCTTGACAGGTAGACAAGTGAGTGACACTCTGACATGTGGTGCATTGTTGTCACCTGTCAAGTCAGTCAGTGAGTAAGGCGTGACAAGGCTTGACAACCTGTCAGCTTGACAGGTGACAGCTTGACAGGTAGACAAGTGAGTGACACTCTGACATGTGGTGCATTGTTGTCACCTGTCAAGTCAGTCAGTTAGGCGTGACAAGGCTTGACAACCTGTCAGCTTGACAGGTGACAGCTTGACAGGTAGACAAGTGAGTGACACTCTGACATGTGGTGCATTGTTGTCACCTGTCAAGTCAGTCAGTGAGTAAGGCGTGACAAGGCTTGACAACCTGTCAGCTTGACAGGTGACAGCTTGACAGGTAGACAAGTGAGTGACACTCTGACATGTGGTGCATTGTTGTCACCTGTCAAGTCAGTCAGTGAGTAAGGCGTGACAAGGCTTGACAACCTGTCAGCTTGACAGGTGACAGCTTGACAGGTAGACAAGTGAGTGACACTCTGACATGTGGTGCATTGTTGTCACCTGTCAAGTCAGTCAGTGAGTAAGGCGTGACAAGGCTTGACAACCTGTCAGCTTGACAGGTGACAGCTTGACAGGTAATCAAGTGAGTGACACTCTGACATGTGGTGCATTGTTGTCACCTGTCAAGTCAGTCAGTGAGTAAGGCGTGACAAGGCTTGACAACCTGTCAGCTTGACAGGTGACAGCTTGACAGGTAGACAAGTGACACTCTGACATGTGGTGCATTGTTGTCACCTGTCAAGTCAGTCAGTGAGTAGGCGTGACAAGGCTTGACAACCTGTCAGCTTGACAGGTGACAGCTTGACAGGTAGACAAGTGAGTGACACTCTGACATGTGGTGCATTGTTGTCACCTGTCAAGTCAGTCAGTGAGTAAGGCGTGACAAGGCTTGACAACCTGTCAGCTTGACAGGTGACAGCTTGACAGGTAGACAAGTGAGTGACACTCTGACATGTGGTGCATTGTTGTCACCTGTCAAGTCAGTCAGTGAGTAGGCGTGACAAGGCTTGACAACCTGTCAGCTTGACAGGTGACAGCTTGACAGGTAGACAAGTGAGTGACACTCTGACATGTGGTGCATTGTTGTCACCTGTCAAGTCAGTCAGTGAGTGGCGTGACAAGGCTTGACAACCTGTCAGCTTGACAGGTGACAGCTTGACAGGTAGACAAGTGAGTGACACTCTGACATGTGGTGCATTGTTGTCACCTGTCAAGTCAGTCAGTGAGTAAGCGTGACAAGGCTTGACAACCTGTCAGCTTGACAGGTGACAGCTTGACAGTAGACAAGTGAGTGACACTCTGACATGTGGTGCATTGTTGTCACCTGTCAAGTCAGTCAGTGAGTAAGGCGTGACAAGGCTTGACAACCTGTCAGCTTGACAGGTGACAGCTTGACAGGTAGACAAGTGAGTGACACTCTGACATGTGGTGCATTGTTGTCACCTGTCAAGTCAGTCAGTGAGTAAGGCGTGACAAGGCTTGACAACCTGTCAGCTTGACAGGTGACAGCTTGACAGGTAGACAAGTGAGTGACACTCTGACATGTGGTGCATTGTTGTCACCTGTCAAGTCAGTCAGTGATAGGCGTGACAAGGCTTGACAACCTGTCAGCTTGACAGGTGACAGCTTGACAGGTAGACAAGTGAGTGACACTCTGACATGTGGTGCATTGTTGTCACCTGTCAAGTCAGTCAGTGAGTAAGGCGTGACAAGGCTTGACAACCTGTCAGCTTGACAGGTGACAGCTTGACAGGTAGACAAGTGAGTGACACTCTGACATGTGGTGCATTGTTGTCACCTGTCAAGTCAGTCAGTGAGTAAGGCGTGACAAGGCTTGACAACCTGTCAGCTTGACAGGTGACAGCTTGACAGGTAGACAAGTGAGTGACACTCTGACATGTGGTGCATTGTTGTCACCTGTCAAGTCAGTCAGTGAGTAAGGCGTGACAAGGCTTGACAACCTGTCAGCTTGACAGGTGACAGCTTGACAGGTAGACAAGTGAGTGACACTCTGACATGTGGTGCATTGTTGTCACCTGTCAAGTCAGTCAGTGATAGGCGTGACAAGGCTTGACAACCTGTCAGCTTGACAGGTGACAGCTTGACAGGTAGACAAGTGAGTGACACTCTGACATGTGGTGCATTGTTGTCACCTGTCAAGTCAGTCAGTGAGTAAGGCGTGACAAGGCTTGACAACCTGTCAGCTTGACAGGTGACAGCTTGACAGGTAGACAAGTGAGTGACACTCTGACATGTGGCGCATTGTTGTCACCTGTCAAGTCAGTCAGTGAGGCGTGACAAGGCTTGACAACCTGTCAGCTTGACAGGTGACAGCTTGACAGGTAGACAAGTGAGTGACACTCTGACATGTGGTGCATTGTTGTCACCTGTCAAGTCAGTCAGTGAGGCGTGACAAGGCTTGACAACCTGTCAGCTTGACAGGTGACAGCTTGACAGGTAGACAAGTGAGTGACACTCTGACATGTGGTGCATTGTTGTCACCTGTCAAGTCAGTCAGTGAGTAAGGCGTGACAAGGCTTGACAACCTGTCAGCTTGACAGGTGACAGCTTGACAGGTAGACAAGTGAGTGACACTCTGACATGTGGTGCATTGTTGTCACCTGTCAAGTCAGTCAGTGAGTAAGGCGTGACAAGGCTTGACAACCTGTCAGCTTGACAGGTGACAGCTTGACAGGTAGACAAGTGAGTGACACTCTGACATGTGGTGCATTGTTGTCACCTGTCAAGTCAGTCAGTGAGTAAGGCGTGACAAGGCTTGACAACCTGTCAGCTTGACAGGTGACAGCTTGACAGTTAGACAAGTGAGTGACACTCTGACATGTGGTGCATTGTTGTCACCTGTCAAGTCAGTCAGTGAGTAAGGCGTGACAAGGCTTGACAACCTGTCAGCTTGACAGGTGACAGCTTGACAGGTAGACAAGTGAGTGACACTCTGACATGTGGTGCATTGTTGTCACCTGTCAAGTCAGTCAGTGAGGCGTGACAAGGCTTGACAACCTGTCAGCTTGACAGGTGACAGCTTGACAGGTAGACAAGTGAGTGACACTCTGACATGTGGTGCATTGTTGTCACCTGTCAAGTCAGTCAGTGAGTAAGGCGTGACAAGGCTTGACAACCTGTCAGCTTGACAGGTGACAGCTTGACAGGTAGACAAGTGAGTGACACTCTGACATGTGGTGCATTGTTGTCACCTGTCAAGTCAGTCAGTGAGTAAAGCGTGACAAGGCTTGACAACCTGTCAGCTTGACAGGTGACAGCTTGACAGGTAGACAAGTGAGTGACACTCTGACATGTGGTGCATTGTTGTCACCTGTCAAGTCAGTCAGTGAGTAAGCGTGACAAGGCTTGACAACCTGTCAGCTTGACAGGTGACAGCTTGACAGGTAGACAAGTGAGTGACACTCTGACATGTGGTGCATTGTTGTCACCTGTCAAGTCAGTCAGTGAATAAGGCGTGACAAGGCTTGACAACCTGTCAGCTTGACAGGTGACAGCTTGACAGGTAGACAAGTGAGTGACACTCTGACATGTGGTGCATTGTTGTCACCTGTCAAGTCAGTCAGTGAGTAAGGCGTGACAAGGCTTGACAACCTGTCAGCTTGACAGGTGACAGCTTGACAGGTAGACAAGTGAGTGACACTCTGACATGTGGTGCATTGTTGTCACCTGTCAAGTCAGTCAGTGAGTAAGGCGTGACAAGGCTTGACAACCTGTCAGCTTGACAGGTGACAGCTTGACAGTTAGACAGGTGAGTGACACTCTGACATGTGGTGCATTGTTGCACCTGTCAAGTCAGTCAGTGAGTAAGCGTGACAAGGCTTGACAACCTGTCAGCTTGACAGGTGACAGCTTGACAGGTAGACAAGTGAGTGACACTCTGACATGTGGTGCATTGTTGTCACCTGTCAAGTCAGTCAGTGAGTAAGGCGTGACAAGGCTTGACAACCTGTCAGCTTGACAGGTGACAGCTTGACAGGTAGACAAGTGAGTGACACTCTGACATGTGGTGCATTGTTGTCACCTGTCAAGTCAGTCAGTGAGTAAGGCGTGACAAGGCTTGACAACCTGTCAGCTTGACAGGTGACAGCTTGACAGGTAGACAAGTGAGTGACACTCTGACATGTGGTGCATTGTTGTCACCTGTCAAGTCAGTCAGTGAGGGGTGACAAGGCTTGACAACCTGTCAGCTTGACAGGTGACAGCTTGACAGGTAGACAAGTGAGTGACACTCTGACATGTGGTGCATTGTTGTCACCTGTCAAGTCAGTCAGTGAGTAAGGCGTGACAAGGCTTGACAACCTGTCAGCTTGACAGGTGACAGCTTGACAGGTAGACAAGTGAGTGACACTCTGACATGTGGTGCATTGTTGTCACCTGTCAAGTCAGTCAGTGAGTAAGGCGTGACAAGGCTTGACAACCTGTCAGCTTGACAGGTGACAGCTTGACAGGTAGACAAGTGAGTGACACTCTGACATGTGGTGCATTGTTGTCACCTGTCAAGTCAGTCAGTGAGTAAGGCGTGACAAGGCTTGACAACCTGTCAGCTTGACATGTGACAGCTTGACAGGTAGACAAGTGAGTGACACTCTGACATGTGGTGCATTGTTGTCACCTGTCAAGTCAGTCAGTGAGTAAGGCGTGACAAGGCTTGACAACCTGTCAGCTTGACAGGTGACAGCTTGACAGGTAGACAAGTGAGTGACACTCTGACATGTGGTGCATTGTTGTCACCTGTCAAGTCAGTCAGTGAGTAAGGCGTGACAAGGCTTGACAACCTGTCAGCTTGACAGGTGACAGCTTGACAGGTAGACAAGTGAGTGACACTCTGACATGTGGTGCATTGTTGTCACCTGTCAAGTCAGTCAGTGAGTAAGGCGTGACAAGGCTTGACAACCTGTCAGCTTGACAGGTGACAGCTTGACAGGTAGACAAGTGAGTGACACTCTGACATGTGGTGCATTGTTTACACCTGTCAAGTCAGTCAGTGATAAGGCGTGACAAGGCTTGACAACCTGTCAGCTTGACAGGTGACAGCTTGACAGGTAGACAAGTGAGTGACACTCTGACATGTGGTGCATTGTTGTCACCTGTCAAGTCAGTCAGTGAGTAAGGCGTGACAAGGCTTGACAACCTGTCAGCTTGACAGTGACAGCTTGACAGGTAGACAAGTGAGTGACACTCTGACATGTGGTGCATTGTTGTCACCTGTCAAGTCAGTCAGTGAGGCGTGACAAGGCTTGACAACCTGTCAGCTTGACAGGTGACAGCTTGACAGGTAGACAAGTGAGTGACACTCTGACATGTGGTGCATTGTTGTCACCTGTCAAGTCAGTCAGTGAGGCGTGACAAGGCTTGACAACCTGTCAGCTTGACAGGTGACAGCTTGACAGGTGGACAAGTGAGTGACACTCTGACATGTGGTGCATTGTTGTCACCTGTCAAGTCAGTCAGTGAGTAAGCGTGACAAGGCTTGACAACCTGTCAGCTTGACAGGTGACAGCTTGACAGGTAGACAAGTGAGTGACACTCTGACATGTGGTGCATTGTTGTCACCTGTCAAGTCAGTCAGTGAGTAAGGCGTGACAAGGCTTGACAACCTGTCAGCTTGACAGGTGACAGCTTGACAGGTAGACAAGTGAGTGACACTCTGACATGTGGTGCATTGTTGTCACCTGTCAAGTCAGTCAGTGAGTAAGGCGTGACAAGGCTTGACAACCTGTCAGCTTGACAGGTGACAGCTTGACAGGTAGACAAGTGAGTGACACTCTGACATGTGGTGCATTGTTGTCACCTGTCAAGTCAGTCAGTGAGTAAGGCGTGACAAGGCTTGACAACCTGTCAGCTTGACAGGTGACAGCTTGACAGGTAGACAAGTGAGTGACACTCTGACATGTGGTGCATTGTTGTCACCTGTCAAGTCAGTCAGTGAGGCGTGACAAGGCTTGACAACCTGTCAGCTTGACAGGTGACAGCTTGACAGGTAGACAAGTGAGTGACACTCTGACATGTGGTGCATTGTTGTCACCTGTCAAGTCAGTCAGTGAGTAAGGCGTGACAAGGCTTGACAACCTGTCAGCTTGACAGGTGACAGCTTGACAGGTAGACAAGTGAGTGACACTCTGACATGTGGTGCATTGTTGTCACCTGTCAAGTCAGTCAGTGAGTAAGGCGTGACAAGGCTTGACAACCTGTCAGCTTGACAGGTGACAGCTTGACAGGTAGACAAGTGAGTGACACTCTGACATGTGGTGCATTGTTGTCACCTGTCAAGTCAGTCAGTGAGTAAGGCGTGACAAGGCTTGACAACCTGTCAGCTTGACAGGTGACAGCTTGACAGGTAGACAAGTGAGTGACACTCTGACATGTGGTGCATTGTTGTCACCTGTCAAGTCAGTCAGTGAGTAAGGCGTGACAAGGCTTGACAACCTGTCAGCTTGACAGGTGACAGCTTGACAGGTAGACAAGTGAGTGACACTCTGACATGTGGTGCATTGTTGTCACCTGTCAAGTCAGTCAGTGAGTAAGGCGTGACAAGGCTTGACAACCTGTCAGCTTGACAGGTGACAGCTTGACAGGTAGACAAGTGAGTGACACTCTGACATGTGGTGCATTGTTGTCACCTGTCAAGTCAGTCAGTGAGTAAGGCGTGACAAGGCTTGACAACCTGTCAGCTTGACAGGTGACAGCTTGACAGGTAGACAAGTGAGTGACACTCTGACATGTGGTGCATTGTTGTCACCTGTCAAGTCAGTCAGTGAGTAAGCGTGACAAGGCTTGACAACCTGTCAGCTTGACAGGTGACAGCTTGACAGGTAGACAAGTGAGTGACACTCTGACATGTGGTGCATTGTTGTCACCTGTCAAGTCAGTCAGTGAGTAAGGCGTGACAAGGCTTGACAACCTGTCAGCTTGACAGGTGACAGCTTGACAGGTAGACAAGTGAGTGACACTCTGACATGTGGTGCATTGTTGTCACCTGTCAAGTCAGTCAGTGAGTAAGGTGTGACAAGGCTTGACAACCTGTCAGCTTGACAGGTGACAGCTTGACAGGTAGACAAGTGAGTGACACTCTGACATGTGGTGCATTGTTGTCACCTGTCAAGTCAGTCAGTGAGGCGTGACAAGGCTTGACAACCTGTCAGCTTGACAGGTGACAGCTTGACAGGTAGACAAGTGAGTGACACTCTGACATGTGGTGCATTGTTGTCACCTGTCAAGTCAGTCAGAGTAAGGCGTGACAAGGCTTGACAACCTGTCAGCTTGACAGGTGACAGCTTGACAGGTAGACAAGTGAGTGACACTCTGACATGTGGTGCATTGTTGTCACCTGTCAAGTCAGTCAGTGAGTAAGGCGTGACAAGGCTTGACAACCTGTCAGCTTGACAGGTGACAGCTTGACAGGTAGACAAGTGAGTGACACTCTGACATGTGGTGCATTGTTGTCACCTGTCAAGTCAGTCAGTGAGGGCGTGACAAGGCTTGACAACCTGTCAGCTTGACAGGTGACAGCTTGACATAGACAAGTGAGTGACACTCTGACATGTGGTGCATTGTTGTCACCTGTCAAGTCAGTCAGTGAGTAAGGCGTGACAAGGCTTGACAACCTGTCAGCTTGACAGGTGACAGCTTGACAGGTAGACAAGTGAGTGACACTCTGACATGTGGTGCATTGTTGTCACCTGTCAAGTCAGTCAGTGAGTAAGGCGTGACAAGGCTTGACAACCTGTCAGCTTGACAGGTGACAGCTTGACAGGTAGACAAGTGAGTGACACTCTGACATGTGGTGCATTGTTGTCACCTGTCAAGTCAGTCAGTGAAGGCGTGACAAGGCTTGACAACCTGTCAGCTTGACAGGTGACAGCTTGACAGGTAGACAAGTGAGTGACACTCTGACATGTGGTGCATTGTTGTCACCTGTCAAGTCAGTCAGTGAGGAGTGACAAGGCTTGACAACCTGTCAGCTTGACAGGTGACAGCTTGACAGGTAGACAAGTGAGTGACACTCTGACATGTGGTGCATTGTTGTCACCTGTCAAGTCAGTCAGTGAGTAAGGCGTGACAAGGCTTGACAACCTGTCAGCTTGACAGGTGACAGCTTGACAGGTAGACAAGTGAGTGACACTCTGACATGTGGTGCATTGTTGTCACCTGTCAAGTCAGTCAGTGATAAGGCGTGACAAGGCTTGACAACCTGTCACTTGACAGGTGACAGCTTGACAGTAGACAAGTGAGTGACACTCTGACATGTGGTGCATTGTTGTCACCTGTCAAGTCAGTCAGTGAGGCGTGACAAGGCTTGACAACCTGTCAGCTTGACAGGTGACAGCTTGACAGGTAGACAAGTGAGTGACACTCTGACATGTGGTGCATTGTTGTCACCTGTCAAGTCAGTCAGTGAGTAAGGCGTGACAAGGCTTGACAACCTGTCAGCTTGACAGGTGACAGCTTGACAGGTAGACAAGTGAGTGACACTCTGACATGTGGTGCATTGTTGTCACCTGTCAAGTCAGTCAGTGAGTAAGCGTGACAAGGCTTGACAACCTGTCAGCTTGACAGGTGACAGCTTGACAGGTAGACAAGTGAGTGACACTCTGACATGTGGTGCATTGTTGTCACCTGTCAAGTCAGTCAGTGAGTAAGCGTGACAAGGCTTGACAACCTGTCAGCTTGACAGGTGACAGCTTGACAGGTAGACAAGTGAGTGACACTCTGACATGTGGTGCATTGTTGTCACCTGTCAAGTCAGTCAGTGAGTAAGGCGTGACAAGGCTTGACAACCTGTCAGCTTGACAGGTGACAGCTTGACAGGTAGACAAGTGAGTGACACTCTGACATGTGGTGCATTGTTGTCACCTGTCAAGTCAGTCAGTGAGTAAGGCGTGACAAGGCTTGACAACCTGTCAGCTTGACAGGTGACAGCTTGACAGGTAGACAAGTGAGTGACACTCTGACATGTGGTGCATTGTTGTCACCTGTCAAGTCAGTCAGTGAGTAAGGCGTGACAAGGCTTGACAACCTGTCAGCTTGACAGGTGACAGCTTGACAGGTAGACAAGTGAGTGACACTCTGACATGTGGTGCATTGTTGTCACCTGTCAAGTCAGTCAGTGAGTAAGGCGTGACAAGGCTTGACAACCTGTCAGCTTGACAGGTGACAGCTTGACAGGTAGACAAGTGAGTGACACTCTGACATGTGGTGCATTGTTGTCACCTGTCAAGTCAGTCAGTGAGTAAGGCGTGACAAGGCTTGACAACCTGTCAGCTTGACAGGTGACAGCTTGACAGGTAGACAAGTGAGTGACACTCTGACATGTGGTGCATTGTTGTCACCTGTCAAGTCAGTCAGTGAGTAAGGCGTGACAAGGCTTGACAACCTGTCAGCTTGACAGGTGACAGCTTGACAGGTAGACAAGTGAGTGACACTCTGACATGTGGTGCATTGTTGTCACCTGTCAAGTCAGTCAGTGAGGCGTGACAAGGCTTGACAACCTGTCAGCTTGACAGGTGACAGCTTGACAGGTAGACAAGTGAGTGACACTCTGACATGTGGTGCATTGTTGTCACCTGTCAAGTCAGTCAGTGAGGCGTGACAAGGCTTGACAACCTGTCAGCTTGACAGGTGACAGCTTGACAGGTAGACAAGTGAGTGACACTCTGACATGTGGTGCATTGTTGTCACCTGTCAAGTCAGTCAGTGAGGCGTGACAAGGCTTGACAACCTGTCAGCTTGACAGGTGACAGCTTGACAGGTAGACAAGTGGGTGACACTCTGACATGTGGTGCATTGTTGTCACCTGTCAAGTCAGTCAGTGAGTAAGGTGACAAGCTTGACAACCTGTCAGCTTGACAGGTGACAGCTTGACAGGTAGACAAGTGAGTGACACTCTGACATGTGGTGCATTGTTGTCACCTGTCAAGTCAGTCAGTGAGTAAGCGTGACAAGGCTTGACAACCTGTCAGCTTGACAGGTGACAGCTTGACAGGTAGACAAGTGAGTGACACTCTGACATGTGGTGCATTGTTGTCACCTGTCAAGTCAGTCAGTGAGTAAGGCGTGACAAGGCTTGACAACCTGTCAGCTTGACAGGTGACAGCTTGACAGGTAGACAAGTGAGTGACACTCTGACATGTGGTGCATTGTTGTCACCTGTCAAGTCAGTCAGTGAGTAAGGCGTGACAAGGCTTGACAACCTGTCAGCTTGACAGGTGACAGCTTGACAGGTAGACAAGTGAGTGACACTCTGACATGTGGTGCATTGTTGTCACCTGTCAAGTCAGTCAGTGAGTAAGGCGTGACAAGGCTTGACAACCTGTCAGCTTGACAGGTGACAGCTTGACAGGTAGACAAGTGAGTGACACTCTGACATGTGGTGCATTGTTGTCACCTGTCAAGTCAGTCAGTGAGTAAGGCGTGACAAGGCTTGACAACCTGTCAGCTTGACAGGTGACAGCTTGACAGGTAGACAAGTGAGTGACACTCTGACATGTGGTGCATTGTTGTCGCCTGTCAGATCGGTGAGTAAGGCGTGACAAGGCTTGACAACCTGTCAGCTTGACAGGTGACAGCTTGACAGTAGACAAGTGAGACACTCTGACATGTGGTGCATTGTTGTCACCTGTCAAGTCAGTCAGTGAGTAGGCGTGACAAGGCTTGACAACCTGTCAGCTTGACAGGTGACAGCTTGACAGGTAGACAAGTGAGTGACACTCTGACATGTGGTGCATTGTTGTCACCTGTCAAGTCAGTCAGTGAGTAAGGCGTGACAAGGCTTGACAACCTGTCAGCTTGACAGGTGACAGCTTGACAGGTAGACAAGTGAGTGACACTCTGACATGTGGTGCATTGTTGTCACCTGTCAAGTCAGTCAGTAAGGCGTGACAAGGCTTGACAACCTGTCAGCTTGACAGGTGACAGCTTGACAGGTAGACAAGTGAGTGACACTCTGACATGTGGTGCATTGTTGTCACCTGTCAAGTCAGTCAGTGAGTAAGGCGTGACAAGGCTTGACAACCTGTCAGCTTGACAGGTGACAGCTTGACAGGTAGACAAGTGAGTGACACTCTGACATGTGGTGCATTGTTGTCACCTGTCAAGTCAGTCAGTGAGTAAGGCGTGACAAGGCTTGACAACCTGTCAGCTTGACAGGTGACAGCTTGACAGGTAGACAAGTGAGTGACACTCTGACATGTGGTGCATTGTTGTCACCTGTCAAGTCAGTCAGTGAGTAAGGCGTGACAAGGCTTGACAACCTGTCAGCTTGACAGGTGACAGCTTGACAGGTAGACAAGTGAGTGACACTCTGACATGTGGTGCATTGTTGTCACCTGTCAAGTCAGTCAGTGAGTAAGGCGTGACAAGGCTTGACAACCTGTCAGCTTGACAGGTGACAGCTTGACAGGTAGACAAGTGAGTGACACTCTGACATGTGGTGCATTGTTGTCACCTGTCAAGTCAGTCAGTGAGTAAGGCGTGACAAGGCTTGACAACCTGTCAGCTTGACAGGTGACAGCTTGACAGGTAGACAAGTGAGTGACACTCTGACATGTGGTGCATTGTTGTCACCTGTCAAGTCAGTCAGTGAGTAAGGCGTGACAAGGCTTGACAACCTGTCAGCTTGACAGGTGACAGCTTGACAGGTAGACAAGTGAGTGACACTCTGACATGTGGTGCATTGTTGTCACCTGTCAAGTCAGTCAGTGAGTAAGGTGACAAGGCTTGACAACCTGTCAGCTTGACAGGTGACAGCTTGACAGGTAGACAAGTGAGTGACACTCTGACATGTGTGCATTGTTGTCACCTGTCAAGTCACAGTGAGTAAGGGTGACAAGGCTTGACAACCTGTCAGCTTGACAGGTGACAGCTTGACAGGTAGACAAGTGAGTGACACTCTGACATGTGGTGCATTGTTGTCACCTGTCAAGTCAGTCAGTGAGTAAGGCGTGACAAGGCTTGACAACCTGTCAGCTTGACAGGTGACAGCTTGACAGGTAGACAAGTGAGTGACACTCTGACATGTGGTGCATTGTTCACCTCGTCAAGTCAGTCAGTGAGGCGTGACAAGGCTTGACAACCTGTCAGCTTGACAGGTGACAGCTTGACAGGTAGACAAGTGAGTGACACTCTGACATGTGGTGCATTGTTGTCACCTGTCAAGTCAGTCAGTGAGTAAGCGTGACAAGGCTTGACAACCTGTCAGCTTGACAGGTGACAGCTTGACAGGTAGACAAGTGAGTGACACTCTGACATGTGGTGCATTGTTGTCACCTGTCAAGTCAGTCAGTGAGTAAGGCGTGACAAGGCTTGACAACCTGTCAGCTTGACAGGTGACAGCTTGACAGGTAGACAAGTGAGTGACACTCTGACATGTGGTGCATTGTTTCACCTGTCAAGTCAGTCAGTGAGTAAGCGTGACAAGGCTTGACAACCTGTCAGCTTGACAGGTGACAGCTTGACAGGTAGACAAGTGAGTGACACTCTGACATGTGGTGCATTGTTGTCACCTGTCAAGTCAGTCAGTGAGGGCGTGACAAGGCTTGACAACCTGTCAGCTTGACAGGTGACAGCTTGACAGGTAGACAAGTGAGTGACACTCTGACATGTGGTGCATTGTTGTCACCTGTCAAGTCAGTCAGTGAGTAAGGCGTGACAAGGCTTGACAACCTGTCAGCTTGACAGGTGACAGCTTGACAGGTAGACAAGTGAGTGACACTCTGACATGTGGTGCATTGTTTCACCTGTCAAGTCAGTCAGTGAGGGCGTGACAAGGCTTGACAACCTGTCAGCTTGACAGGTGACAGCTTGACAGGTAGACAAGTGAGTGACACTCTGACATGTGGTGCATTGTTGTCACCTGTCAAGTCAGTCAGTGAGTAAGGCGTGACAAGGCTTGACAACCTGTCAGCTTGACAGGTGACAGCTTGACAGGTAGACAAGTGAGTGACACTCTGACATGTGGTGCATTGTTGTCACCTGTCAAGTCAGTCAGTGAGCGTGACAAGGCTTGACAACCTGTCAGCTTGACAGGTGACAGCTTGACAGGTAGACAATGAGTGACACTCTGACATGTGGTGCATTGTTGTCACCTGTCAAGTCAGTCAGTGAGGCGTGACAAGGCTTGACAACCTGTCAGCTTGACAGGTGACAGCTTGACAGGTAGACAAGTGAGTGACACTCTGACATGTGGTGCATTGTTGTCACCTGTCAAGTCAGTCAGTGAGGCGTGACAAGGCTTGACAACCTGTCAGCTTGACAGGTGACAGCTTGACAGGTAGACAAGTGAGTGACACTCTGACATGTGGTGCATTGTTGTCACCTGTCAAGTCAGTCAGTGAGTAAGGCGTGACAAGGCTTGACAACCTGTCAGCTTGACAGGTGACAGCTTGACAGGTAGACAAGTGAGTGACACTCTGACATGTGGTGCATTGTTGTCACCTGTCAAGTCAGTCAATGAGGCGTGACAAGGCTTGACAACCTGTCAGCTTGACAGGTGACAGCTTGACAGGTAGACAAGTGAGTGACACTCTGACATGTGGTGCATTGTTGTCACCTGTCAAGTCAGTCAGTGAGTAAGGCGTGACAAGGCTTGACAACCTGTCAGCTTGACAGGTGACAGCTTGACAGGTAGACAAGTGAGTGACACTCTGACATGTGGTGCATTGTTGTCACCTGTCAAGTCAGTCAGTGAGTAAGGCGTGACAAGGCTTGACAACCTGTCAGCTTGACAGGTGACAGCTTGACAGGTAGACAAGTGAGTGACACTCTGACATGTGGTGCTTTGTTGTCACCTGTCAAGTCAGTCAGTGAGGCGTGACAAGGCTTGACAACCTGTCAGCTTGACAGGTGACAGCTTGACAGGTAGACAAGTGAGTGACACTCTGACATGTGGTGCATTGTTGTCACCTGTCAAGTCAGTCAGTGAGGCGTGACAAGGCTTGACAACCTGTCAGCTTGACAGGTGACAGCTTGACAGGTAGACAGTGAGTGACACTCTGACATGTGGTGCATTGTTGTCACCTGTCAAGTCAGTCAGTGAGGCGTGACAAGGCTTGACAACCTGTCAGCTTGACAGGTGACAGCTTGACAGGTAGACAAGTGAGTGACACTCTGACATGTGGTGCATTGTTGTCACCTGTCAAGTCAGTCAGTGAGTAAGGCGTGACAAGGCTTGACAACCTGTCAGCTTGACAGGTGACAGCTTGACAGGTAGACAATGAGTGACACTCTGACATGTGGTGCATTGTTGTCACCTGTCAAGTCAGTCGTGAGTAAGGCTGACAAGGCTTGACAACCTGTCAGCTTGACAGGTGACAGCTTGACAGGTAGACAAGTGAGTGACACTCTGACATGTGGTGCATTGTTGTCACCTGTCAAGTCAGTCAGTGAGTAAGCGTGACAAGGCTTGACAACCTGTCAGCTTGACAGGTGACAGCTTGACAGGTAGACAAGTGAGTGACACTCTGACATGTGGTGCATTGTTGTCACCTGTCAAGTCAGTCAGTGAGTAAGCGTGACAAGGCTTGACAACCTGTCAGCTTGACAGGTGACAGCTTGACAGGTAGACAAGTGAGACACTCTGACATGTGGTGCATTGTTGTCACCTGTCAAGTCAGTCAGTGAGTAAGCGTGACAAGGCTTGACAACCTGTCAGCTTGACAGTGACAGCTTGACAGGTAGACAAGTGAGTGACACTCTGACATGTGGTGCATTGTTGTCACCTGTCAAGTCAGTCAGTGAGGGCGTGACAAGGCTTGACAACCTGTCAGCTTGACAGGTGACAGCTTGACAGGTAGACAAGTGAGTGACACTCTGACATGTGGTGCATTGTTGTCACCTGTCAAGTCAGTCATGAGTAGGCGTGACAAGGCTTGACAACCTGTCAGCTTGACAGGTGACAGCTTGACAGGTAGACAAGTGAGTGACACTCTGACATGTGGTGCATTGTTGTCACCTGTCAAGTCAGTCAGTGAGTAAGGCGTGACAAGGCTTGACAACCTGTCAGCTTGACAGGTGACAGCTTGACAGGTAGACAAGTGAGTGACACTCTGACATGTGGTGCATTGTTGTCACCTGTCAAGTCAGTCAGTGAGTAAGGCGTGACAAGGCTTGACAACCTGTCAGCTTGACAGGTGACAGCTTGACAGTAGACAAGTGAGTGACACTCTGACATGTGGTGCATTGTTGTCACCTGTCAAGTCAGTCAGTGATAAGGCGTGACAAGGCTTGACAACCTGTCAGCTTGACAGGTGACAGCTTGACAGGTAGACAAGTGAGTGACACTCTGACATGTGGTGCATTGTTGTCACCTGTCAAGTCAGTCAGTGAGTAAGGCGTGACAAGGCTTGACAACCTGTCAGCTTGACAGGTGACAGCTTGACAGGTAGACAAGTGGTGACACTCTGACATGTGGTGCATTGTTGTCACCTGTCAAGTCAGTCAGTGAGTAGGCGTGACAAGGCTTGACACCTGTCAGCTTGACAGGTGACAGCTTGACAGGTAGACAAGTGAGTGACACTCTGACATGTGGTGCATTGTTGTCACCTGTCAAGTCAGTCATGAGTAAGGCGTGACAAGGCTTGACAACCTGTCAGCTTGACAGGTGACAGCTTGACAGGTAGACAAGTGAGTGACACTCTGACATGTGTGCATTGTTGTCACCTGTCGTCAGTCAGTGAGTAAGGCGTGACAAGGCTTGACAACCTGTCAGCTTGACAGGTGACAGCTTGACAGGTAGACAAGTGAGTGACACTCTGACATGTGGTGCATTGTTGTCACCTGTCAAGTCAGTCAGTGAGTAAGGCGTGACAAGGCTTGACAACCTGTCAGCTTGACAGGTGACAGCTTGACAGTAGACAAGTGAGTGACACTCTGACATGTGGTGCATTGTTGTCACCTGTCAAGTCAGTCAGTGAGTAAGGTGTGACAGGCTTGACACCTGTCAGCTTGACAGGTGACAGCTTGACAGGTAGACAAGTGAGTGACACTCTGACATGTGGTGCATTGTTGTCACCTGTCAAGTCAGTCAGTGAGTAAGGTGACAGGCTTGACAACCTGTCAGCTTGACAGGTGACAGCTTGACAGGTAGACAAGTGAGTGACACTCTGACATGTGGTGCATTGTTGTCACCTGTCAAGTCAGTCAGTGAGTAAGGCGTGACAAGGCTTGACAACCTGTCAGCTTGACAGGTGACAGCTTGACAGGTAGACAAGTGAGTGACACTCTGACATGTGGTGCATTGTTGTCACCTGTCAAGTCAGTCAGTGAGTAAGGCGTGACAAGGCTTGACAACCTGTCAGCTTGACAGGTGACAGCTTGACAGGTAGACAAGTGAGTGACACTCTGACATGTGGTGCATTGTTGTCACCTGTCAAGTCAGTCAGTGATGGCGTGACAAGGCTTGACAACCTGTCAGCTTGACAGGTGACAGCTTGACAGTTAGACAGGTGAGTGACACTCTGACATGTGGAGCATTGTTGCACCTGTCAAGTCAGTCAGTGAGGCGTGACAAGGCTTGACAACCTGTCAGCTTGACAGGTGACAGCTTGACAGGTAGACAAGTGAGTGACACTCTGACATGTGGTGCATTGTTGTCACCTGTCAAGTCAGTCAGTGAGTAAGGCGTGACAAGGCTTGACAACCTGTCAGCTTGACAGGTGACAGCTTGACAGGTAGACAAGTGGGTGACACTCTGACATGTGGTGCATTGTTGTCACCTGTCAAGTCAGTCAGTGAGTAAGGCGTGACAAGGCTTGACAACCTGTCAGCTTGACAGGTGACAGCTTGACAGGTAGACAAGTGAGTGACACTCTGACATGTGGTGCATTGTTGTCACCTGTCAGTCATCAGTGAGTAAGGCGTGACAGGCTTGACAACCTGTCAGCTTGACAGGTGACAGCTTGACAGGTACAAGTGAGTGACACTCTGACATGTGGTGCATTGTTGTCACCTGTCAAGTCAGTCAGTGAGTAAGGCGTGACAAGCTTGACAACCTGTCACTTGACAGGTGACAGCTTGACAGGTAGACAAGTGAGTGACACTCTGACATGCGGGTGCATTGTGTCACCTGTCAGTCAGTCAGTGAGTAAGGCGTGACAAGGCTTGACAACCTGTCAGCTTGACAGGTGACAGCTTGACAGGTTAGACAAGTGAGTGACACTCTGACATGTGGTGCATTGTTGTCACCTGTCAAGTCAGTCAGTGAGTAAGGCGTGACAAGCTGACAACCTGTCAGCTTGACAGGTGACAGCTTGACAGGTAGACAAGTGTAGACCACCTGACATGTGGTGCATTGTTGCACCTGTCAAGTCAGTCAGTGAGTAAGAGCGTGACAAGGCTTGACAACCTGTCCAGCTTGACAGGTGACAGCTTGACAGTAGACAGTGTGACTCTTCATGTGGTGCATTGTTGCACCTGTCAAGTCAGTCATGAGTAAGCGTGACAAGGCTTGACAACCTGTCAGCTTGACAGTGACAGCTTGACAGGTAGACAATGAGTGACACTCTGACATGTGGTGCATTGTTGTCACCTGTCAAGTCAGTCAGTGAAGTAAGGCGTGACAGGCTTGACAACCTGTCAGCTTGACAGGTGACAGCTTGACAGGTAGACAAGTGGTGACACTCTGACATGTGTGCATTGTTGTCACCTGTCAAGTCAGTCAGTGAGTAAGCGTGACAAGGCTTGACAACCTGTCAGCTTGACAGGTGACATCTTGACAGTATACAAGTGACACTCTGACATGTGTGCATTGTTGTCACCTGTCAAG
>MRSW03000309.1:0-37193 GCA_001923025.3 Taenia multiceps | reverse complement strand
AGCTTGACAACCTGTCAGCTTGACAGGTGACAGCTTGACAGGTAGACAAGTGAGTGACACTCTGACATGTGGTGCATTGTTGTCACCTCAAGAGTCATCAGTGAGGCGTGACAGGCTTGACAACCTGTCAGCTTGACAGGTGACAGCTTGACAGGTAGACAAGTGAGTGACACTCTGACTGTGGTGCATTGTGTCACCTGTCAAGTCAGTCAGTGAGGCGTGACAAGGCTTGACAACCTGTCCAGCTTGACAGGTGACAGCTTGACAGGTAGACAAGTGAGTGACACTCTGACATGTGCATTGTTGTCACCTGTCAAGTCAGTCAGTGAGGCGTGACAAGGCTTGACAACCTGTCAGCTTGACAGGTGACAGCTTGACAGGTAGACAAGTGAGTGACACTCTGACATGTGGTGCATTGTTGTCACCTGTCAAGTCAGTCAGTGAGGCGTGACAAGGCTTGACAACCTGTCAGCTTGACAGGTGACAGCTTGACAGGTAGACAAGTGAGTGCACTCTGACATGTGGTGCATTGTTGTCACCTGTCAATCAGTCAGTGAGGCGTGACAAGGCTTGACAACCTGTCAGCTTGACAGGTGACAGCTTGACAGGTAGACAAGTGAGTGACACTCTGACATGTGGTGCATTGTTGTCACCTGTCAAGTCAGTCAGTGAGGCGTGACAAGGCTTGACAACCTGTCAGCTTGACAGGTGACAGCTTGACAGGTAGACAAGTGAGTGACTCTGACATGTGGTGCATTGTTGTCACCTGTCAAGTCAGTCAGTGAGGCGTGACAAGGCTTGACAACCTGTCAGCTTGACAGGTGACAGCTTGACAGGTAGACAAGTGAGTGACACTCTGACATGTGGTGCATTGTTGTCACCTGTCAAGTCAGTCAGTGAGGCGTGACAAGGCTTGACAACCTGTCAGCTTGACAGGTGACAGCTTGACAGGTAGACAAAGTGAGTGACACCTGACATGTGGTGCATTGTTGTCACCTGTCAAGTCAGTCAGTGAGGCGTGACAAGGCTTGACAACCTGTCAGCTTGACAGGTGACAGCTTGACAGTAGACAAGTGAGTGACACTCTGACATGTGGTGCATTGTTGTCACCTGTCAAGTCAGTCAGTGAGGCGTGACAAGGCTTGACAACCTGTCAGCTTGACAGGTGACAGCTTGACAGGTAGACAAGTGAGTGACACTCTGACATGTGGTGCATTGTTGCACCTCTCAAGTCAGTCAGTGAGGCGTGACAAGGCTTGACAACCTGTCAGCTTGACAGGTGACAGCTTGACAGGTAGAGAAGTGAGTGACACTCTGACATGTGGTGCATTGTTGTCACCTGTCAAGTCAGTCAGTGAGGCGTGACAAGGCTTGACAACCTGTCAGCTTGACAGGTGACAGCTTGACAGGTAGACAAGTGAGTGACACTCTGACATGTGTGCATTGTTGTCACCTGTCAAGTCAGTCGTCAGTGAGGCGTGACAAGGCTTGACAACCTGTCAGCTTGACAGGTGACAGCTTGACAGGTAGACAAGTGTGACACTCTGACATGTGGTGCATTGTTGTCACCTGTCAAGTCAGTCAGTGAGGCGTGACAAGGCTTGACAACCTGTCAGCTTGACAGGTGACAGCTTGACAGGTAGACAAGTGAGTGACACTCTGACATGTGGTGCATTGTTGTCACCTGTCAAGTCAGTCAGTGAGGCGTGACAAGGCTTGACAACCTGTCAGCTTGACAGGTGACAGCTTGACAGGTAGACAATGAGTGACACTCTGGCATGTGGTGCATTGTTGTCACCTGTCAATCAGTCAGTGAGGCGTGACAAGGCTTGACAACCTGTCAGCTTGACAGGTGACAGCTTGACAGGTAGACAAGTGAGTGACACTCTGACATGTGGTGCATTGTTGTCACCTGTCAATCAGTCAGTGAGGCGTGACAAGGCTTGACAACCTGTCAGCTTGACAGTGACAGCTTGACAGGTAGACAAGTGAGTGACACTCTGACATGTGGTGCATTGTTTGTCACCTGTCAAGTCAGTCAGTGAGGCGTGACAAGGCTTGACAACCTGTCAGCTTGACAGGTGACAGCTTGACAGGTAGACAAGTGAGTGACACTCTGACATGTGGTGCATTGTTGTCACCTGTCAAGTCAGTCAGTGAGGCGTGACAAGGCTTGACACCTGTCAGCTTGACAGGTGACAGCTTGACAGGTAGACAAGTGAGTGACACTCTGACATGTGGTGCATTGTTGTCACCTGTCAAGTCAGTCAGTGAGCGTGACAAGGCTTGACAACCTGTCAGCTTGACAGGTGACAGCTTGACAGGTAGACAAGTGAGTGACACTCTGACATGTGGTGCATTGTTGTCACCTGTCAAGTCAGTCAGTGAGGCTGACAAGGCTTGACAACCTGTCAGCTTGACAGGTGACAGCTTGACAGGTAGACAAGTGAGTGACACTCTGACATGTGGTGCATTGTTGTCACCTGTCAAGTCAGTCAGTGAGGCGTGACAAGGCTTGACAACCTGTCAGCTTGACAGGTGACAGCTTGACAGGTAGACAAGTGAGTGACACTCTGACATGTGGTGCATTGTTGTCACCTGTCAAGTCAGTCAGTGAGGCGTGACAAGGCTTGACAACCTGTCAGCTTGACAGTGACAGCTTGACAGGTAGACAAGTGAGTGACACTCTGACATGTGGTGCATTGTTGTCACCTCAAGTCAGTCAGTGAGGCGTGACAAGGCTTGACAACCTGTCAGCTTGACAGGTGACAGCTTGACAGGTAGACAAGTGAGTGACACTCTGACATGTGGTGCATTGTTGTCACCTGTCAAGTCAGTCAGTGAGGCGTGACAAGGCTTGACAACCTGTCAGCTTGACAGGTGACAGCTTGACAGGTAGACAAGTGAGTGACACTCTGACATGTGGTGCATTGTTGTCACCTGTCAAGTCAGTCAGTGAGGCGTGACAAGGCTTGACAACCTGTCAGCTTGACAGGTGACAGCTTGACAGGTAGACAAGTGAGTGACACTCTGCATGTGGTGCATTGTTGTCACCTGTCAAGTCAGTCAGTGAGGCGTGACAAGGCTTGACAACCTGTCAGCTTGACAGGTGACAGCTTGACAGGTAGACAAGTGAGTGACACTCTGACATGTGGTGCATTGTTGTCACCTCAAGTCAGTCAGTGAGGCGTGACAAGGCTTGACAACCTGTCAGCTTGACAGGTGACAGCTTGACAGGTAGACAAGTGAGTGACACTCTGACATGTGGTGCATTGTTGTCACCTGTCAAGTCAGTCAGAGGCGTGACAAGGCTTGACAACCTGTCAGCTTGACAGGTGACAGCTTGACAGGTAGACAAGTGAGTGACACTCTGACATGTGGTGCATTTTCACCTGTCAAGTCAGTCAGTGAGGCGTGACAAGGCTTGACAACCTGTCAGCTTGACAGGTGACAGCTTGACAGGTAGACAAGTGAGTGACACTCTGACATGTGGTGCATTGTTGTCACCTCAAGTCAGTCGTGAGGCGTGACAAGGCTTGACAACCTGTCAGCTTGACAGGTGACAGCTTGACAGGTAGACAAGTGAGTGACACTCTGACATGTGGTGCATTGTTGTCACCTGTCAAGTCAGTCAGTGAGGCGTGACAAGGCTTGACAACCTGTCAGCTTGACAGGTGACAGCTTGACAGGTAGACAATGAGTGACACTCTGACATGTGGTGCATTGTTGTCACCTGTCAAGTCAGTCAGTGAGGCGTGACAAGGCTTGACAACCTGTCAGCTTGACAGGTGACAGCTTGACAGGTAGACAAGTGAGTGACACTCTGACATGTGGTGCATTGTTGTCACCTCAAGTCAGTCAGTGAGGCGTGACAAGGCTTGACAACCTGTCAGCTTGACAGGTGACAGCTTGACAGGTAGACAAGTGAGTGACACTCTGACATGTGGTGCATTGTTGTCACCTGTCAAGTCAGTCAGTGAGGCGTGACAAGGCTTGACAACCTGTCAGCTTGACAGGTGACAGCTTGACAGGTAGACAAGTGAGTGACACTCTGACATGTGGTGCATTGTTGTCACCTGTCAAGTCAGTCAGTGAGGCGTGACAAGGCTTGACAACCTGTCAGCTTGACAGGTGACAGCTTGACAGGTAGACAAGTGAGTGACACTCTGACAGTAGGTGCATTGTTGTCACCTGTCAAGTCAGTCAGTGAGGCGTGACAAGGCTTGACAACCTGTCAGCTTGACAGGTGACAGCTTGACAGGTAGACAAGTGAGTGACACTCTGACATGTGGTGCATTGTTGTCACCTGTCAAGTCAGTCAGTGAGGCGTGACAAGGCTTGACAACCTGTCAGCTTGACAGGTGACAGCTTGACAGGTAGACAAGTGAGTGACACTGACATGTGGTGCATTGTTGTCACCTGTCAAGTCAGTCAGTGAGGCGTGACAAGGCTTGACAACCTGTCAGCTTGACAGGTGACAGCTTGACAGGTAGACAAGTGAGTGACACTCTGACATGTGGTGCATTGTTGTCACCTGTCAAGTCAGTCAGTGAGGCGTGACAAGGCTTGACAACCTGTCAGCTTGACAGGTGACAGCTTGACAGGTAGACAAGTGAGTGACACTCTGACATGTGGTGCGTTGTTGTCACCTGTCAAGTCAGTCAGTGAGGCGTGACAAGGCTTGACAACCTGTCAGCTTGACAGGTGACAGCTTGACAGGTAGACAAGTGAGTGACACTCTGACATGTGGTGCATTGTTGTCACCTGTCAAGTCAGTCAGTGAGGCGTGACAAGGCTTGACAACCTGTCAGCTTGACAGGTGACAGCTTGACAGGTAGACAAGTGAGTGACACTCTGACATGTGGTGCATTGTTGTCACCTGTCAAGTCAGTCAGTGAGGCGTGACAAGGCTTGACAACCTGTCAGCTTGACAGGTGACAGCTTGACAGGTAGACAAGTGAGTGACACTCTGACATGTGGTGCATTGTTGTCACCTGTCAAGTCAGTCAGTGAGGCGTGACAAGGCTTGACAACCTGTCAGCTTGACAGGTGACAGCTTGACAGGTAGACAAGTGAGTGACACTCTGACATGTGGTGCATTGTTGTCACCTGTCAAGTCAGTCAGTGAGGCGTGACAAGGCTTGACAACCTGTCAGCTTGACAGGTGACAGCTTGACAGGTAGACAAGTGAGTGACACTCTGACATGTGGTGCATTGTTGTCACCTGTCAAGTCAGTCAGTGAGGCGTGACAAGGCTTGACAACCTGTCAGCTTGACAGGTGACAGCTTGACAGGTAGACAAGTGAGTGACACTCTGACATGTGGTGCATTGTTGTCACCTCAAGTCAGTCAGTGAGGCGTGACAAGGCTTGACAACCTGTCAGCTTGACAGGTGACAGCTTGACAGGTAGACAAGTGAGTGACACTCTGACATGTGGTGCATTGTTGTCACCTGTCAAGTCAGTCAGTGAGGGACACAAGGCTTGACAACCTGTCAGCTTGACAGGTGACAGCTTGACAGGTAGACAAGTGAGTGACACTCTGACATGTGGTGCATTGTTGTCACCTGTCAAGTCAGTCAGTGAGGCGTGACAAGGCTTGACAACCTGTCAGCTTGACAGGTGACAGCTTGACAGGTAGACAAGTGAGTGACACTCTGACATGTGGTGCATTGTTGTCACCTGTCAAGTCAGTCAGTGAGGCGTGACAAGGCTTGACAACCTGTCAGCTTGACAGGTGACAGCTTGACAGGTAGACAAGTGAGTGAGACTCTGACATGTGGTGCATTGTTGTCACCTGTCAAGTCAGTCAGTGAGGCGTGACAAGGCTTGACAACCTGTCAGCTTGACAGGTGACAGCTTGACAGGTAGACAAGTGAGTGACACTCTGACATGTGGTGCATTGTTGTCACCTGTCAAGTCAGTCAGTGAGGCGTGACAAGGCTTGACAACCTGTCAGCTTGACAGGTGACAGCTTGACAGGTAGACAAGTGAGTGACACTCTGACATGTGGTGCATTGTTGTCACCTGTCAAGTCAGTCAGTGAGGCGTGACAAGGCTTGACAACCTGTCAGCTTGACAGGTGACAGCTTGACAGGTAGACAAGTGAGTGACACTCTGACATGTGGTGCATTGTTGTCACCTGTCAAGTCAGTCAGTGAGGCGTGACAAGGCTTGACAACCTGTCAGCTTGACAGGTGACAGCTTGACAGGTAGACAAGTGAGTGACACTCTGACATGTGGTGCATTGTTGTCACCTGTCAAGTCAGTCAGTGAGGCGTGACAAGGCTTGACAACCTGTCAGCTTGACAGGTGACAGCTTGACAGGTAGACAAGTGAGTGACACTCTGACATGTGGTGCATTGGTCACCTGTCAAGTCAGTCAGTGAGGCGTGACAAGGCTTGACAACCTGTCAGCTTGACAGGTGACAGCTTGACAGGTAGACAAGTGAGTGACACTCTGACATGTGGTGCATTGTTGTCACCTGTCAAGTCAGTCAGTGAGGCGTGACAAGGCTTGACAACCTGTCAGCTTGACAGGTGACAGCTTGACAGGTAGACAAGTGAGTGACACTCTGACATGTGGTGCATTGTTGTCACCTCTCAAGTCAGTCAGTGAGGCGTGACAAGGCTTGACAACCTGTCAGCTTGACAGGTGACAGCTTGACAGGTAGACAAGTGAGTGACACTCTGACATGTGGTGCATTGTTGTCACCTGTCAAGTCAGTCAGTGAGGCGTGACAAGGCTTGACAACCTGTCAGCTTGACAGGTGACAGCTTGACAGGTAGACAAGTGAGTGACACTCTGACATGTGGTGCATTGTTGTCACCTGTCAAGTCAGTCAGTGAGGCGTGACAAGGCTTGACAACCTGTCAGCTTGACAGGTGACAGCTTGACAGGTAGACAAGTGAGTGACACTCTGACATGTGGTGCATTGTTGTCACCTCAAGTCAGTCAGTGAGGCGTGACAAGGCTTGACAACCTGTCAGCTTGACAGGTGACAGCTTGACAGGTAGACAAGTGAGTGACACTCTGACATGTGGTGCATTGTTGTCACCTGTCAAGTCAGTCAGTGAGGCGTGACAAGGCTTGACAACCTGTCAGCTTGACAGGTGACAGCTTGACAGGTAGACAAGTGAGTGACACTCTGACATGTGGTGCATTGTTGTCACCTGTCAAGTCAGTCAGTGAGGCGTGACAAGGCTTGACAACCTGTCAGCTTGACAGGTGACAGCTTGACAGGTAGACAAGTGAGTGACACTCTGACATGTGGTGCATTGTTGTCACCTGTCAAGTCAGTCAGTGAGGCGTGACAAGGCTTGACAACCTGTCAGCTTGACAGGTGACAGCTTGACAGGTAGACAAGTGAGTGACACTCTGACATGTGGTGCATTGTTGTCACCTGTCAAGTCAGTCAGTGAGGCGTGACAAGGCTTGACAACCTGTCAGCTTGACAGGTGACAGCTTGACAGGTAGACAAGTGAGTGACACTCTGACATGTGGTGCATTGTTGTCACCTCTCAAGTCAGTCAGTGAGGCGTGACAAGGCTTGACAACCTGTCAGCTTGACAGGTGACAGCTTGACAGGTAGACAAGTGAGTGACACTCTGACATGTGGTGCATTGTTGTCACCTGTCAAGTCAGTCAGTGAGGCGTGACAAGGCTTGACAACCTGTCAGCTTGACAGGTGACAGCTTGACAGGTAGACAAGTGAGTGACACTCTGACATGTGGTGCATTGTTGTCACCTGTCAAGTCAGTCAGTGAGGCGTGACAAGGCTTGACAACCTGTCAGCTTGACAGGTGACAGCTTGACAGGTAGACAAGTGAGTGACACTCTGACATGTGGTGCATTGTTGTCACCTGTCAAGTCAGTCAGTGAGGCGTGACAAGGCTTGACAACCTGTCAGCTTGACAGGTGACAGCTTGACAGGTACAAGTGAGTGACACTCTGACATGTGGTGCATTGTTGTCACCTGTCAAGTCAGTCAGTGAGGCGTGACAAGGCTTGACAACCTGTCAGCTTGACAGGTGACAGCTTGACAGGTAGACAAGTGAGTGACACTCTGACATGTGGTGCATTGTTGTCACCTGTCAAGTCAGTCAGTGAGGCGTGACAAGGCTTGACAACCTGTCAGCTTGACAGGTGACAGCTTGACAGGTAGACAAGTGAGTGACACTCTGACATGTGGTGCATTGTTGTCACCTGTCAAGTCAGTCAGTGAGCGTGACAAGGCTTGACAACCTGTCAGCTTGACAGGTGACAGCTTGACAGGTAGACAATGAGTGACACTCTGACATGTGGTGCATTGTTGTCACCTGTCAAGTCAGTCAGTGAGGCGTGACAAGGCTTGACAACCTGTCAGCTTGACAGGTGACAGCTTGACAGGTAGACAAGTGAGTGACACTCTGACATGTGGTGCATTGTTGTCACCTGTCAAGTCAGTCAGTGAGGCGTGACAAGGCTTGACAACCTGTCAGCTTGACAGGTGACAGCTTGACAGGTAGACAAGTGAGTGACACTCTGACATGTGGTGCATTGTTGTCACCTGTCAAGTCAGTCAGTGAGCGTGACAAGGCTTGACAACCTGTCAGCTTGACAGGTGACAGCTTGACAGGTAGACAAGTGAGTGACACTCTGACATGTGGTGCATTGTTGTCACCTGTCAAGTCAGTCAGTGAGGCGTGACAAGGCTTGACAACCTGTCAGCTTGACAGGTGACAGCTTGACAGGTAGACAAGTGAGTGACACTCTGACATGTGGTGCATTGTTGTCACCTGTCAAGTCAGTCAGTGAGGCGTGACAAGGCTTGACAACCTGTCAGCTTGACAGGTGACAGCTTGACAGGTAGACAAGTGAGTGACACTCTGACGCATGTGGTGCATTGTTGTCACCGTCAAGTCAGTCAGTGAGGCGTGACAAGGCTTGACAACCTGTCAGCTTGACAGGTGACAGCTTGACAGGTAGACAAGTGAGTGACACTCTGACATGTGGTGCATTGTTGTCACCTGTCAGTCAGTCAGTCAGTGAGGAGAGACAAGGCTTGACAACCTGTCAGCTTGACAGGTGACAGCTTGACAGGTAGACAAGTGAGTGACACTCTGACATGTGGTGCATTGTTGTCACCTGTCAAGTCAGTCAGTGAGGCGTGACAAGGCTTGACAACCTGTCAGCTTGACAGGTGACAGCTTGACAGGTAGACAAGTGAGTGACACTCTGACATGTGGTGCATTGTTGTCACCTCTCAAGTCAGTCAGTGAGGCGTGACAAGGCTTGACAACCTGTCAGCTTGACAGGTGACAGCTTGACAGGTAGACAAGTGAGTGACACTCTGACATGTGGTGCATTGTTGTCACCTGTCAAGTCAGTCAGTGAGGCGTGACAAGGCTTGACAACCTGTCAGCTTGACAGGTGACAGCTTGACAGGTAGACAAGTGAGTGACACTCTGACATGTGGTGCATTGTTGTCACCTGTCAAGTCAGTCAGTGAGGCGTGACAAGGCTTGACAACCTGTCAGCTTGACAGGTGACAGCTTGACAGGTAGACAAGTGAGTGACACTCTGACATGTGGTGCATTGTTGTCACCTGTCAAGTCAGTCAGTGAGGCGTGACAAGGCTTGACAACCTGTCAGCTTGACAGGTGACAGCTTGACAGGTAGACAAGTGAGTGACACTCTGACATGTGGTGCATTGTTGTCACCTGTCAAGTCAGTCAGTGAGGCGTGACAAGGCTTGACAACCTGTCAGCTTGACAGGTGACAGCTTGACAGGTAGACAAGTGAGTGACACTCTGACATGTGGTGCATTGTTGTCACCTGTCAAGTCAGTCAGTGAGGCGTGACAAGGCTTGACAACCTGTCAGCTTGACAGGTGACAGCTTGACAGGTAGACAAGTGAGTGACACTCTGACATGTGGTGCATTGTTGTCACCTGTCAAGTCAGTCAGTGAGGCGTGACAAGGCTTGACAACCTGTCAGCTTGACAGGTGACAGCTTGACAGGTAGACAAGTGAGTGACACTCTGACATGTGGTGCATTGTTGTCACCTGTCAAGTCAGTCAGTGAGGCGTGACAAGGCTTGACAACCTGTCAGCTTGACAGGTGACAGCTTGACAGGTAGACAAGTGAGTGACACTCTGACATGTGGTGCATTGTTGTCACCTCTCAAGTCAGTCAGTGAGGCGTGACAAGGCTTGACAACCTGTCAGCTTGACAGGTGACAGCTTGACAGGTAGACAAGTGAGTGACACTCTGACATGTGGTGCATTGTTGTCACCTGTCAAGTCAGTCAGTGAGGCGTGACAAGGCTTGACAACCTGTCAAGTCAGTCAGTGAGGCGTGACAAGGCTTGACAACCTGTCAGCTTGACAGGTGACAGCTTGACAGGTAGACAAGTGAGTGACACTCTGACATGTGGTGCATTGTTGTCACCTGTCAAGTCAGTCAGTGAGGCGTGACAAGGCTTGACAACCTGTCAGCTTGACAGGTGACAGCTTGACAGGTAGACAAGTGAGTGACACTCTGACATGTGGTGCATTGTTGTCACCTGTCAAGTCAGTCAGTGAGGCGTGACAAGGCTTGACAACCTGTCAGCTTGACAGGTGACAGCTTGACAGGTAGACAAGTGAGTGACACTCTGACATGTGGTGCATTGTTGTCACCTGTCAAGTCAGTCAGTGAGGCGTGACAAGGCTTGACAACCTGTCAGCTTGACAGGTGACAGCTTGACAGGTAGACAAGTGAGTGACACTCTGACATGTGGTGCATTGTTGTCACCTGTCAAGTCAGTCAGTGAGGCGTGACAAGGCTTGACAACCTGTCAGCTTGACAGGTGACAGCTTGACAGGTAGACAAGTGAGTGACACTCTGACATGTGGTGGTGCATGTTGTCACCTGTCAAGTCAGTCAGTGAGGCGTGACAAGGCTTGACAACCTGTCAGCTTGACAGGTGACAGCTTGACAGGTAGACAAGTGAGTGACACTCTGACATGTGGTGCATTGTTGTCACCTGTCAAGTCAGTCAGTGAGGCGTGACAAGGCTTGACAACCTGTCAGCTTGACAGGTGACAGCTTGACAGGTAGACAAGTGAGTGACACTCTGACATGTGGTGCATTGTTGTCACCTGTCAAGTCAGTCAGTGAGGCGTGACAAGGCTTGACAACCTGTCAGCTTGACAGGTGACAGCTTGACAGGTAGACAAGTGAGTGACACTCTGACATGTGGTGCATTGTTGTCACCTGTCAAGTCAGTCAGTGAGGCGTGACAAGGCTTGACAACCTGTCAGCTTGACAGGTGACAGCTTGACAGGTAGACAAGTGAGTGACACTCTGACATGTGGTGCATTGTTGTCACCTGTCAAGTCAGTCAGTGAGGCGTGACAAGGCTTGACAACCTGTCAGCTTGACAGGTGACAGCTTGACAGGTAGACAAGTGAGTGACACTCTGACATGTGGTGCATTGTTGTCACC
Organism: Taenia multiceps; assembly: GCA_001923025.3. Lineage (NCBI taxonomy): Eukaryota > Metazoa > Platyhelminthes > Cestoda > Cyclophyllidea > Taeniidae > Taenia > Taenia multiceps. The sequence goes on along the minus strand of MRSW03000309.1, from coordinate 25,724 downwards.
TGTCAAGTCAGTCAGTGAGGCGTGACAAGGCTTGACAACCTGTCAGCTTGACAGGTGACAGCTTGACAGGTAGACAAGTGAGTGACACTCTGACATGTGGTGCATTGTTGTCACCTGTCAAGTCAGTCAGTGAGGCGTGACAAGGCTTGACAACCTGTCAGCTTGACAGGTGACAGCTTGACAGGTAGACAAGTGAGTGACACTCTGACATGTGGTGCATTGTTGTCACCTGTCAAGTCAGTCAGTGAGGCGTGACAAGGCTTGACAACCTGTCAGCTTGACAGGTGACAGCTTGACAGGTAGACAAGTGAGTGACACTCTGACATGTGGTGCATTGTTGTCACCTGTCAAGTCAGTCAGTGAGGCGTGACAAGGCTTGACAACCTGTCAGCTTGACAGGTGACAGCTTGACAGGTAGACAAGTGAGTGACACTCTGACATGTGGTGCATTGTTGTCACCTGTCAAGTCAGTCAGTGAGGCGTGACAAGGCTTGACAACCTGTCAGCTTGACAGGTGACAGCTTGACAGGTAGACAAGTGAGTGACACTCTGACATGTGGTGCATTGTTGTCACCTGTCAAGTCAGTCAGTGAGGCGTGACAAGGCTTGACAACCTGTCAGCTTGACAGGTGACAGCTTGACAGGTAGACAAGTGAGTGACACTCTGACATGTGGTGCATTGTTGTCACCTGTCAAGTCAGTCAGTGAGGCGTGACAAGGCTTGACAACCTGTCAGCTTGACAGGTGACAGCTTGACAGGTAGACAAGTGAGTGACACTCTGACATGTGGTGCATTGTTGTCACCTGTCAAGTCAGTCAGTGAGGCGTGACAAGGCTTGACAACCTGTCAGCTTGACAGGTGACAGCTTGACAGGTAGACAAGTGAGTGACACTCTGACATGTGGTGCATTGTTGTCACCTGTCAAGTCAGTCAGTGAGGCGTGACAAGGCTTGACAACCTGTCAGCTTGACAGGTGACAGCTTGACAGGTAGACAAGTGAGTGACACTCTGACATGTGGTGCATTGTTGTCACCTGTCAAGTCAGTCAGTGAGGCGTGACAAGGCTTGACAACCTGTCAGCTTGACAGGTGACAGCTTGACAGGTAGACAAGTGAGTGACACTCTGACATGTGGTGCATTGTTGTCACCTGTCAAGTCAGTCAGTGAGGCGTGACAAGGCTTGACAACCTGTCAGCTTGACAGGTGACAGCTTGACAGGTAGACAAGTGAGTGACACTCTGACATGTGGTGCATTGTTGTCACCTGTCAAGTCAGTCAGTGAGGCGTGACAAGGCTTGACAACCTGTCAGCTTGACAGGTGACAGCTTGACAGGTAGACAAGTGAGTGACACTCTGACATGTGGTGCATTGTTGTCACCTGTCAAGTCAGTCAGTGAGGCGTGACAAGGCTTGACAACCTGTCAGCTTGACAGGTGACAGCTTGACAGGTAGACAAGTGAGTGACACTCTGACATGTGGTGCATTGTTGTCACCTGTCAAGTCAGTCAGTGAGGCGTGACAAGGCTTGACAACCTGTCAGCTTGACAGGTGACAGCTTGACAGGTAGACAAGTGAGTGACACTCTGACATGTGGTGCATTGTTGTCACCTGTCAAGTCAGTCAGTGAGGCGTGACAAGGCTTGACAACCTGTCAGCTTGACAGGTGACAGCTTGACAGGTAGACAAGTGAGTGACACTCTGACATGTGGTGCATTGTTGTCACCTGTCAAGTCAGTCAGTGAGGCGTGACAAGGCTTGACAACCTGTCAGCTTGACAGGTGACAGCTTGACAGGTAGACAAGTGAGTGACACTCTGACATGTGGTGCATTGTTGTCACCTGTCAAGTCAGTCAGTGAGGCGTGACAAGGCTTGACAACCTGTCAGCTTGACAGGTGACAGCTTGACAGGTAGACAAGTGAGTGACACTCTGACATGTGGTGCATTGTTGTCACCTGTCAAGTCAGTCAGTGAGGCGTGACAAGGCTTGACAACCTGTCAGCTTGACAGGTGACAGCTTGACAGGTAGACAAGTGAGTGACACTCTGACATGTGGTGCATTGTTGTCACCTGTCAAGTCAGTCAGTGAGGCGTGACAAGGCTTGACAACCTGTCAGCTTGACAGGTGACAGCTTGACAGGTAGACAAGTGAGTGACACTCTGACATGTGGTGCATTGTTGTCACCTGTCAAGTCAGTCAGTGAGGCGTGACAAGGCTTGACAACCTGTCAGCTTGACAGGTGACAGCTTGACAGGTAGACAAGTGAGTGACACTCTGACATGTGGTGCATTGTTGTCACCTGTCAAGTCAGTCAGTGAGGCGTGACAAGGCTTGACAACCTGTCAGCTTGACAGGTGACAGCTTGACAGGTAGACAAGTGAGTGACACTCTGACATGTGGTGCATTGTTGTCACCTGTCAAGTCAGTCAGTGAGGCGTGACAAGGCTTGACAACCTGTCAGCTTGACAGGTGACAGCTTGACAGGTAGACAAGTGAGTGACACTCTGACATGTGGTGCATTGTTGTCACCTGTCAAGTCAGTCAGTGAGGCGTGACAAGGCTTGACAACCTGTCAGCTTGACAGGTGACAGCTTGACAGGTAGACAAGTGAGTGACACTCTGACATGTGGTGCATTGTTGTCACCTGTCAAGTCAGTCAGTGAGGCGTGACAAGGCTTGACAACCTGTCAGCTTGACAGGTGACAGCTTGACAGGTAGACAAGTGAGTGACACTCTGACATGTGGTGCATTGTTGTCACCTGTCAAGTCAGTCAGTGAGGCGTGACAAGGCTTGACAACCTGTCAGCTTGACAGGTGACAGCTTGACAGGTAGACAAGTGAGTGACACTCTGACATGTGGTGCATTGTTGTCACCTGTCAAGTCAGTCAGTGAGGCGTGACAAGGCTTGACAACCTGTCAGCTTGACAGGTGACAGCTTGACAGGTAGACAAGTGAGTGACACTCTGACATGTGGTGCATTGTTGTCACCTGTCAAGTCAGTCAGTGAGGCGTGACAAGGCTTGACAACCTGTCAGCTTGACAGGTGACAGCTTGACAGGTAGACAAGTGAGTGACACTCTGACATGTGGTGCATTGTTGTCACCTGTCAAGTCAGTCAGTGAGGCGTGACAAGGCTTGACAACCTGTCAGCTTGACAGGTGACAGCTTGACAGGTAGACAAGTGAGTGACACTCTGACATGTGGTGCATTGTTGTCACCTGTCAAGTCAGTCAGTGAGGCGTGACAAGGCTTGACAACCTGTCAGCTTGACAGGTGACAGCTTGACAGGTAGACAAGTGAGTGACACTCTGACATGTGGTGCATTGTTGTCACCTGTCAAGTCAGTCAGTGAGGCGTGACAAGGCTTGACAACCTGTCAGCTTGACAGGTGACAGCTTGACAGGTAGACAAGTGAGTGACACTCTGACATGTGGTGCATTGTTGTCACCTGTCAAGTCAGTCAGTGAGGCGTGACAAGGCTTGACAACCTGTCAGCTTGACAGGTGACAGCTTGACAGGTAGACAAGTGAGTGACACTCTGACATGTGGTGCATTGTTGTCACCTGTCAAGTCAGTCAGTGAGGCGTGACAAGGCTTGACAACCTGTCAGCTTGACAGGTGACAGCTTGACAGGTAGACAAGTGAGTGACACTCTGACATGTGGTGCATTGTTGTCACCTGTCAAGTCAGTCAGTGAGGCGTGACAAGGCTTGACAACCTGTCAGCTTGACAGGTGACAGCTTGACAGGTAGACAAGTGAGTGACACTCTGACATGTGGTGCATTGTTGTCACCTGTCAAGTCAGTCAGTGAGGCGTGACAAGGCTTGACAACCTGTCAGCTTGACAGGTGACAGCTTGACAGGTAGACAAGTGAGTGACACTCTGACATGTGGTGCATTGTTGTCACCTGTCAAGTCAGTCAGTGAGGCGTGACAAGGCTTGACAACCTGTCAGCTTGACAGGTGACAGCTTGACAGGTAGACAAGTGAGTGACACTCTGACATGTGGTGCATTGTTGTCACCTGTCAAGTCAGTCAGTGAGGCGTGACAAGGCTTGACAACCTGTCAGCTTGACAGGTGACAGCTTGACAGGTAGACAAGTGAGTGACACTCTGACATGTGGTGCATTGTTGTCACCTGTCAAGTCAGTCAGTGAGGCGTGACAAGGCTTGACAACCTGTCAGCTTGACAGGTGACAGCTTGACAGGTAGACAAGTGAGTGACACTCTGACATGTGGTGCATTGTTGTCACCTGTCAAGTCAGTCAGTGAGGCGTGACAAGGCTTGACAACCTGTCAGCTTGACAGGTGACAGCTTGACAGGTAGACAAGTGAGTGACACTCTGACATGTGGTGCATTGTTGTCACCTGTCAAGTCAGTCAGTGAGGCGTGACAAGGCTTGACAACCTGTCAGCTTGACAGGTGACAGCTTGACAGGTAGACAAGTGAGTGACACTCTGACATGTGGTGCATTGTTGTCACCTGTCAAGTCAGTCAGTGAGGCGTGACAAGGCTTGACAACCTGTCAGCTTGACAGGTGACAGCTTGACAGGTAGACAAGTGAGTGACACTCTGACATGTGGTGCATTGTTGTCACCTGTCAAGTCAGTCAGTGAGGCGTGACAAGGCTTGACAACCTGTCAGCTTGACAGGTGACAGCTTGACAGGTAGACAAGTGAGTGACACTCTGACATGTGGTGCATTGTTGTCACCTGTCAAGTCAGTCAGTGAGGCGTGACAAGGCTTGACAACCTGTCAGCTTGACAGGTGACAGCTTGACAGGTAGACAAGTGAGTGACACTCTGACATGTGGTGCATTGTTGTCACCTGTCAAGTCAGTCAGTGAGGCGTGACAAGGCTTGACAACCTGTCAGCTTGACAGGTGACAGCTTGACAGGTAGACAAGTGAGTGACACTCTGACATGTGGTGCATTGTTGTCACCTGTCAAGTCAGTCAGTGAGGCGTGACAAGGCTTGACAACCTGTCAGCTTGACAGGTGACAGCTTGACAGGTAGACAAGTGAGTGACACTCTGACATGTGGTGCATTGTTGTCACCTGTCAAGTCAGTCAGTGAGGCGTGACAAGGCTTGACAACCTGTCAGCTTGACAGGTGACAGCTTGACAGGTAGACAAGTGAGTGACACTCTGACATGTGGTGCATTGTTGTCACCTGTCAAGTCAGTCAGTGAGGCGTGACAAGGCTTGACAACCTGTCAGCTTGACAGGTGACAGCTTGACAGGTAGACAAGTGAGTGACACTCTGACATGTGGTGCATTGTTGTCACCTGTCAAGTCAGTCAGTGAGGCGTGACAAGGCTTGACAACCTGTCAGCTTGACAGGTGACAGCTTGACAGGTAGACAAGTGAGTGACACTCTGACATGTGGTGCATTGTTGTCACCTGTCAAGTCAGTCAGTGAGGCGTGACAAGGCTTGACAACCTGTCAGCTTGACAGGTGACAGCTTGACAGGTAGACAAGTGAGTGACACTCTGACATGTGGTGCATTGTTGTCACCTGTCAAGTCAGTCAGTGAGGCGTGACAAGGCTTGACAACCTGTCAGCTTGACAGGTGACAGCTTGACAGGTAGACAAGTGAGTGACACTCTGACATGTGGTGCATTGTTGTCACCTGTCAAGTCAGTCAGTGAGGCGTGACAAGGCTTGACAACCTGTCAGCTTGACAGGTGACAGCTTGACAGGTAGACAAGTGAGTGACACTCTGACATGTGGTGCATTGTTGTCACCTGTCAAGTCAGTCAGTGAGGCGTGACAAGGCTTGACAACCTGTCAGCTTGACAGGTGACAGCTTGACAGGTAGACAAGTGAGTGACACTCTGACATGTGGTGCATTGTTGTCACCTGTCAAGTCAGTCAGTGAGGCGTGACAAGGCTTGACAACCTGTCAGCTTGACAGGTGACAGCTTGACAGGTAGACAAGTGAGTGACACTCTGACATGTGGTGCATTGTTGTCACCTGTCAAGTCAGTCAGTGAGGCGTGACAAGGCTTGACAACCTGTCAGCTTGACAGGTGACAGCTTGACAGGTAGACAAGTGAGTGACACTCTGACATGTGGTGCATTGTTGTCACCTGTCAAGTCAGTCAGTGAGGCGTGACAAGGCTTGACAACCTGTCAGCTTGACAGGTGACAGCTTGACAGGTAGACAAGTGAGTGACACTCTGACATGTGGTGCATTGTTGTCACCTGTCAAGTCAGTCAGTGAGGCGTGACAAGGCTTGACAACCTGTCAGCTTGACAGGTGACAGCTTGACAGGTAGACAAGTGAGTGACACTCTGACATGTGGTGCATTGTTGTCACCTGTCAAGTCAGTCAGTGAGGCGTGACAAGGCTTGACAACCTGTCAGCTTGACAGGTGACAGCTTGACAGGTAGACAAGTGAGTGACACTCTGACATGTGGTGCATTGTTGTCACCTGTCAAGTCAGTCAGTGAGGCGTGACAAGGCTTGACAACCTGTCAGCTTGACAGGTGACAGCTTGACAGGTAGACAAGTGAGTGACACTCTGACATGTGGTGCATTGTTGTCACCTGTCAAGTCAGTCAGTGAGGCGTGACAAGGCTTGACAACCTGTCAGCTTGACAGGTGACAGCTTGACAGGTAGACAAGTGAGTGACACTCTGACATGTGGTGCATTGTTGTCACCTGTCAAGTCAGTCAGTGAGGCGTGACAAGGCTTGACAACCTGTCAGCTTGACAGGTGACAGCTTGACAGGTAGACAAGTGAGTGACACTCTGACATGTGGTGCATTGTTGTCACCTGTCAAGTCAGTCAGTGAGGCGTGACAAGGCTTGACAACCTGTCAGCTTGACAGGTGACAGCTTGACAGGTAGACAAGTGAGTGACACTCTGACATGTGGTGCATTGTTGTCACCTGTCAAGTCAGTCAGTGAGGCGTGACAAGGCTTGACAACCTGTCAGCTTGACAGGTGACAGCTTGACAGGTAGACAAGTGAGTGACACTCTGACATGTGGTGCATTGTTGTCACCTGTCAAGTCAGTCAGTGAGGCGTGACAAGGCTTGACAACCTGTCAGCTTGACAGGTGACAGCTTGACAGGTAGACAAGTGAGTGACACTCTGACATGTGGTGCATTGTTGTCACCTGTCAAGTCAGTCAGTGAGGCGTGACAAGGCTTGACAACCTGTCAGCTTGACAGGTGACAGCTTGACAGGTAGACAAGTGAGTGACACTCTGACATGTGGTGCATTGTTGTCACCTGTCAAGTCAGTCAGTGAGGCGTGACAAGGCTTGACAACCTGTCAGCTTGACAGGTGACAGCTTGACAGGTAGACAAGTGAGTGACACTCTGACATGTGGTGCATTGTTGTCACCTGTCAAGTCAGTCAGTGAGGCGTGACAAGGCTTGACAACCTGTCAGCTTGACAGGTGACAGCTTGACAGGTAGACAAGTGAGTGACACTCTGACATGTGGTGCATTGTTGTCACCTGTCAAGTCAGTCAGTGAGGCGTGACAAGGCTTGACAACCTGTCAGCTTGACAGGTGACAGCTTGACAGGTAGACAAGTGAGTGACACTCTGACATGTGGTGCATTGTTGTCACCTGTCAAGTCAGTCAGTGAGGCGTGACAAGGCTTGACAACCTGTCAGCTTGACAGGTGACAGCTTGACAGGTAGACAAGTGAGTGACACTCTGACATGTGGTGCATTGTTGTCACCTGTCAAGTCAGTCAGTGAGGCGTGACAAGGCTTGACAACCTGTCAGCTTGACAGGTGACAGCTTGACAGGTAGACAAGTGAGTGACACTCTGACATGTGGTGCATTGTTGTCACCTGTCAAGTCAGTCAGTGAGGCGTGACAAGGCTTGACAACCTGTCAGCTTGACAGGTGACAGCTTGACAGGTAGACAAGTGAGTGACACTCTGACATGTGGTGCATTGTTGTCACCTGTCAAGTCAGTCAGTGAGGCGTGACAAGGCTTGACAACCTGTCAGCTTGACAGGTGACAGCTTGACAGGTAGACAAGTGAGTGACACTCTGACATGTGGTGCATTGTTGTCACCTGTCAAGTCAGTCAGTGAGGCGTGACAAGGCTTGACAACCTGTCAGCTTGACAGGTGACAGCTTGACAGGTAGACAAGTGAGTGACACTCTGACATGTGGTGCATTGTTGTCACCTGTCAAGTCAGTCAGTGAGGCGTGACAAGGCTTGACAACCTGTCAGCTTGACAGGTGACAGCTTGACAGGTAGACAAGTGAGTGACACTCTGACATGTGGTGCATTGTTGTCACCTGTCAAGTCAGTCAGTGAGGCGTGACAAGGCTTGACAACCTGTCAGCTTGACAGGTGACAGCTTGACAGGTAGACAAGTGAGTGACACTCTGACATGTGGTGCATTGTTGTCACCTGTCAAGTCAGTCAGTGAGGCGTGACAAGGCTTGACAACCTGTCAGCTTGACAGGTGACAGCTTGACAGGTAGACAAGTGAGTGACACTCTGACATGTGGTGCATTGTTGTCACCTGTCAAGTCAGTCAGTGAGGCGTGACAAGGCTTGACAACCTGTCAGCTTGACAGGTGACAGCTTGACAGGTAGACAAGTGAGTGACACTCTGACATGTGGTGCATTGTTGTCACCTGTCAAGTCAGTCAGTGAGGCGTGACAAGGCTTGACAACCTGTCAGCTTGACAGGTGACAGCTTGACAGGTAGACAAGTGAGTGACACTCTGACATGTGGTGCATTGTTGTCACCTGTCAAGTCAGTCAGTGAGGCGTGACAAGGCTTGACAACCTGTCAGCTTGACAGGTGACAGCTTGACAGGTAGACAAGTGAGTGACACTCTGACATGTGGTGCATTGTTGTCACCTGTCAAGTCAGTCAGTGAGGCGTGACAAGGCTTGACAACCTGTCAGCTTGACAGGTGACAGCTTGACAGGTAGACAAGTGAGTGACACTCTGACATGTGGTGCATTGTTGTCACCTGTCAAGTCAGTCAGTGAGGCGTGACAAGGCTTGACAACCTGTCAGCTTGACAGGTGACAGCTTGACAGGTAGACAAGTGAGTGACACTCTGACATGTGGTGCATTGTTGTCACCTGTCAAGTCAGTCAGTGAGGCGTGACAAGGCTTGACAACCTGTCAGCTTGACAGGTGACAGCTTGACAGGTAGACAAGTGAGTGACACTCTGACATGTGGTGCATTGTTGTCACCTGTCAAGTCAGTCAGTGAGGCGTGACAAGGCTTGACAACCTGTCAGCTTGACAGGTGACAGCTTGACAGGTAGACAAGTGAGTGACACTCTGACATGTGGTGCATTGTTGTCACCTGTCAAGTCAGTCAGTGAGGCGTGACAAGGCTTGACAACCTGTCAGCTTGACAGGTGACAGCTTGACAGGTAGACAAGTGAGTGACACTCTGACATGTGGTGCATTGTTGTCACCTGTCAAGTCAGTCAGTGAGGCGTGACAAGGCTTGACAACCTGTCAGCTTGACAGGTGACAGCTTGACAGGTAGACAAGTGAGTGACACTCTGACATGTGGTGCATTGTTGTCACCTGTCAAGTCAGTCAGTGAGGCGTGACAAGGCTTGACAACCTGTCAGCTTGACAGGTGACAGCTTGACAGGTAGACAAGTGAGTGACACTCTGACATGTGGTGCATTGTTGTCACCTGTCAAGTCAGTCAGTGAGGCGTGACAAGGCTTGACAACCTGTCAGCTTGACAGGTGACAGCTTGACAGGTAGACAAGTGAGTGACACTCTGACATGTGGTGCATTGTTGTCACCTGTCAAGTCAGTCAGTGAGGCGTGACAAGGCTTGACAACCTGTCAGCTTGACAGGTGACAGCTTGACAGGTAGACAAGTGAGTGACACTCTGACATGTGGTGCATTGTTGTCACCTGTCAAGTCAGTCAGTGAGGCGTGACAAGGCTTGACAACCTGTCAGCTTGACAGGTGACAGCTTGACAGGTAGACAAGTGAGTGACACTCTGACATGTGGTGCATTGTTGTCACCTGTCAAGTCAGTCAGTGAGGCGTGACAAGGCTTGACAACCTGTCAGCTTGACAGGTGACAGCTTGACAGGTAGACAAGTGAGTGACACTCTGACATGTGGTGCATTGTTGTCACCTGTCAAGTCAGTCAGTGAGGCGTGACAAGGCTTGACAACCTGTCAGCTTGACAGGTGACAGCTTGACAGGTAGACAAGTGAGTGACACTCTGACATGTGGTGCATTGTTGTCACCTGTCAAGTCAGTCAGTGAGGCGTGACAAGGCTTGACAACCTGTCAGCTTGACAGGTGACAGCTTGACAGGTAGACAAGTGAGTGACACTCTGACATGTGGTGCATTGTTGTCACCTGTCAAGTCAGTCAGTGAGGCGTGACAAGGCTTGACAACCTGTCAGCTTGACAGGTGACAGCTTGACAGGTAGACAAGTGAGTGACACTCTGACATGTGGTGCATTGTTGTCACCTGTCAAGTCAGTCAGTGAGGCGTGACAAGGCTTGACAACCTGTCAGCTTGACAGGTGACAGCTTGACAGGTAGACAAGTGAGTGACACTCTGACATGTGGTGCATTGTTGTCACCTGTCAAGTCAGTCAGTGAGGCGTGACAAGGCTTGACAACCTGTCAGCTTGACAGGTGACAGCTTGACAGGTAGACAAGTGAGTGACACTCTGACATGTGGTGCATTGTTGTCACCTGTCAAGTCAGTCAGTGAGGCGTGACAAGGCTTGACAACCTGTCAGCTTGACAGGTGACAGCTTGACAGGTAGACAAGTGAGTGACACTCTGACATGTGGTGCATTGTTGTCACCTGTCAAGTCAGTCAGTGAGGCGTGACAAGGCTTGACAACCTGTCAGCTTGACAGGTGACAGCTTGACAGGTAGACAAGTGAGTGACACTCTGACATGTGGTGCATTGTTGTCACCTGTCAAGTCAGTCAGTGAGGCGTGACAAGGCTTGACAACCTGTCAGCTTGACAGGTGACAGCTTGACAGGTAGACAAGTGAGTGACACTCTGACATGTGGTGCATTGTTGTCACCTGTCAAGTCAGTCAGTGAGGCGTGACAAGGCTTGACAACCTGTCAGCTTGACAGGTGACAGCTTGACAGGTAGACAAGTGAGTGACACTCTGACATGTGGTGCATTGTTGTCACCTGTCAAGTCAGTCAGTGAGGCGTGACAAGGCTTGACAACCTGTCAGCTTGACAGGTGACAGCTTGACAGGTAGACAAGTGAGTGACACTCTGACATGTGGTGCATTGTTGTCACCTGTCAAGTCAGTCAGTGAGGCGTGACAAGGCTTGACAACCTGTCAGCTTGACAGGTGACAGCTTGACAGGTAGACAAGTGAGTGACACTCTGACATGTGGTGCATTGTTGTCACCTGTCAAGTCAGTCAGTGAGGCGTGACAAGGCTTGACAACCTGTCAGCTTGACAGGTGACAGCTTGACAGGTAGACAAGTGAGTGACACTCTGACATGTGGTGCATTGTTGTCACCTGTCAAGTCAGTCAGTGAGGCGTGACAAGGCTTGACAACCTGTCAGCTTGACAGGTGACAGCTTGACAGGTAGACAAGTGAGTGACACTCTGACATGTGGTGCATTGTTGTCACCTGTCAAGTCAGTCAGTGAGGCGTGACAAGGCTTGACAACCTGTCAGCTTGACAGGTGACAGCTTGACAGGTAGACAAGTGAGTGACACTCTGACATGTGGTGCATTGTTGTCACCTGTCAAGTCAGTCAGTGAGGCGTGACAAGGCTTGACAACCTGTCAGCTTGACAGGTGACAGCTTGACAGGTAGACAAGTGAGTGACACTCTGACATGTGGTGCATTGTTGTCACCTGTCAAGTCAGTCAGTGAGGCGTGACAAGGCTTGACAACCTGTCAGCTTGACAGGTGACAGCTTGACAGGTAGACAAGTGAGTGACACTCTGACATGTGGTGCATTGTTGTCACCTGTCAAGTCAGTCAGTGAGGCGTGACAAGGCTTGACAACCTGTCAGCTTGACAGGTGACAGCTTGACAGGTAGACAAGTGAGTGACACTCTGACATGTGGTGCATTGTTGTCACCTGTCAAGTCAGTCAGTGAGGCGTGACAAGGCTTGACAACCTGTCAGCTTGACAGGTGACAGCTTGACAGGTAGACAAGTGAGTGACACTCTGACATGTGGTGCATTGTTGTCACCTGTCAAGTCAGTCAGTGAGGCGTGACAAGGCTTGACAACCTGTCAGCTTGACAGGTGACAGCTTGACAGGTAGACAAGTGAGTGACACTCTGACATGTGGTGCATTGTTGTCACCTGTCAAGTCAGTCAGTGAGGCGTGACAAGGCTTGACAACCTGTCAGCTTGACAGGTGACAGCTTGACAGGTAGACAAGTGAGTGACACTCTGACATGTGGTGCATTGTTGTCACCTGTCAAGTCAGTCAGTGAGGCGTGACAAGGCTTGACAACCTGTCAGCTTGACAGGTGACAGCTTGACAGGTAGACAAGTGAGTGACACTCTGACATGTGGTGCATTGTTGTCACCTGTCAAGTCAGTCAGTGAGGCGTGACAAGGCTTGACAACCTGTCAGCTTGACAGGTGACAGCTTGACAGGTAGACAAGTGAGTGACACTCTGACATGTGGTGCATTGTTGTCACCTGTCAAGTCAGTCAGTGAGGCGTGACAAGGCTTGACAACCTGTCAGCTTGACAGGTGACAGCTTGACAGGTAGACAAGTGAGTGACACTCTGACATGTGGTGCATTGTTGTCACCTGTCAAGTCAGTCAGTGAGGCGTGACAAGGCTTGACAACCTGTCAGCTTGACAGGTGACAGCTTGACAGGTAGACAAGTGAGTGACACTCTGACATGTGGTGCATTGTTGTCACCTGTCAAGTCAGTCAGTGAGGCGTGACAAGGCTTGACAACCTGTCAGCTTGACAGGTGACAGCTTGACAGGTAGACAAGTGAGTGACACTCTGACATGTGGTGCATTGTTGTCACCTGTCAAGTCAGTCAGTGAGGCGTGACAAGGCTTGACAACCTGTCAGCTTGACAGGTGACAGCTTGACAGGTAGACAAGTGAGTGACACTCTGACATGTGGTGCATTGTTGTCACCTGTCAAGTCAGTCAGTGAGGCGTGACAAGGCTTGACAACCTGTCAGCTTGACAGGTGACAGCTTGACAGGTAGACAAGTGAGTGACACTCTGACATGTGGTGCATTGTTGTCACCTGTCAAGTCAGTCAGTGAGGCGTGACAAGGCTTGACAACCTGTCAGCTTGACAGGTGACAGCTTGACAGGTAGACAAGTGAGTGACACTCTGACATGTGGTGCATTGTTGTCACCTGTCAAGTCAGTCAGTGAGAGGCGTGACAAGGCTTGACAACCTGTCAGCTTGACAGGTGACAGCTTGACAGGTAGACAAGTGAGTGACACTCTGACATGTGGTGCATTGTTGTCACCTGTCAAGTCAGTCAGTGAGGCGTGACAAGGCTTGACAACCTGTCAGCTTGACAGGTGACAGCTTGACAGGTAGACAAGTGAGTGACACTCTGACATGTGGTGCATTGTTGTCACCTGTCAAGTCAGTCAGTGAGGCGTGACAAGGCTTGACAACCTGTCAGCTTGACAGGTGACAGCTTGACAGGTAGACAAGTGAGTGACACTCTGACATGTGGTGCATTGTTGTCACCTGTCAAGTCAGTCAGTGAGGCGTGACAAGGCTTGACAACCTGTCAGCTTGACAGGTGACAGCTTGACAGGTAGACAAGTGAGTGACACTCTGACATGTGGTGCATTGTTGTCACCTGTCAAGTCAGTCAGTGAGGCGTGACAAGGCTTGACAACCTGTCAGCTTGACAGGTGACAGCTTGACAGGTAGACAAGTGAGTGACACTCTGACATGTGGTGCATTGTTGTCACCTGTCAAGTCAGTCAGTGAGGCGTGACAAGGCTTGACAACCTGTCAGCTTGACAGGTGACAGCTTGACAGGTAGACAAGTGAGTGACACTCTGACATGTGGTGCATTGTTGTCACCTGTCAAGTCAGTCAGTGAGGCGTGACAAGGCTTGACAACCTGTCAGCTTGACAGGTGACAGCTTGACAGGTAGACAAGTGAGTGACACTCTGACATGTGGTGCATTGTTGTCACCTGTCAAGTCAGTCAGTGAGGCGTGACAAGGCTTGACAACCTGTCAGCTTGACAGGTGACAGCTTGACAGGTAGACAAGTGAGTGACACTCTGACATGTGGTGCATTGTTGTCACCTGTCAAGTCAGTCAGTGAGGCGTGACAAGGCTTGACAACCTGTCAGCTTGACAGGTGACAGCTTGACAGGTAGACAAGTGAGTGACACTCTGACATGTGGTGCATTGTTGTCACCTGTCAAGTCAGTCAGTGAGGCGTGACAAGGCTTGACAACCTGTCAGCTTGACAGGTGACAGCTTGACAGGTAGACAAGTGAGTGACACTCTGACATGTGGTGCATTGTTGTCACCTGTCAAGTCAGTCAGTGAGGCGTGACAAGGCTTGACAACCTGTCAGCTTGACAGGTGACAGCTTGACAGGTAGACAAGTGAGTGACACTCTGACATGTGGTGCATTGTTGTCACCTGTCAAGTCAGTCAGTGAGGCGTGACAAGGCTTGACAACCTGTCAGCTTGACAGGTGACAGCTTGACAGGTAGACAAGTGAGTGACACTCTGACATGTGGTGCATTGTTGTCACCTGTCAAGTCAGTCAGTGAGGCGTGACAAGGCTTGACAACCTGTCAGCTTGACAGGTGACAGCTTGACAGGTAGACAAGTGAGTGACACTCTGACATGTGGTGCATTGTTGTCACCTGTCAAGTCAGTCAGTGAGGCGTGACAAGGCTTGACAACCTGTCAGCTTGACAGGTGACAGCTTGACAGGTAGACAAGTGAGTGACACTCTGACATGTGGTGCATTGTTGTCACCTGTCAAGTCAGTCAGTGAGGCGTGACAAGGCTTGACAACCTGTCAGCTTGACAGGTGACAGCTTGACAGGTAGACAAGTGAGTGACACTCTGACATGTGGTGCATTGTTGTCACCTGTCAAGTCAGTCAGTGAGGCGTGACAAGGCTTGACAACCTGTCAGCTTGACAGGTGACAGCTTGACAGGTAGACAAGTGAGTGACACTCTGACATGTGGTGCATTGTTGTCACCTGTCAAGTCAGTCAGTGAGGCGTGACAAGGCTTGACAACCTGTCAGCTTGACAGGTGACAGCTTGACAGGTAGACAAGTGAGTGACACTCTGACATGTGGTGCATTGTTGTCACCTGTCAAGTCAGTCAGTGAGGCGTGACAAGGCTTGACAACCTGTCAGCTTGACAGGTGACAGCTTGACAGGTAGACAAGTGAGTGACACTCTGACATGTGGTGCATTGTTGTCACCTGTCAAGTCAGTCAGTGAGGCGTGACAAGGCTTGACAACCTGTCAGCTTGACAGGTGACAGCTTGACAGGTAGACAAGTGAGTGACACTCTGACATGTGGTGCATTGTTGTCACCTGTCAAGTCAGTCAGTGAGGCGTGACAAGGCTTGACAACCTGTCAGCTTGACAGGTGACAGCTTGACAGGTAGACAAGTGAGTGACACTCTGACATGTGGTGCATTGTTGTCACCTGTCAAGTCAGTCAGTGAGGCGTGACAAGGCTTGACAACCTGTCAGCTTGACAGGTGACAGCTTGACAGGTAGACAAGTGAGTGACACTCTGACATGTGGTGCATTGTTGTCACCTGTCAAGTCAGTCAGTGAGGCGTGACAAGGCTTGACAACCTGTCAGCTTGACAGGTGACAGCTTGACAGGTAGACAAGTGAGTGACACTCTGACATGTGGTGCATTGTTGTCACCTGTCAAGTCAGTCAGTGAGGCGTGACAAGGCTTGACAACCTGTCAGCTTGACAGGTGACAGCTTGACAGGTAGACAAGTGAGTGACACTCTGACATGTGGTGCATTGTTGTCACCTGTCAAGTCAGTCAGTGAGGCGTGACAAGGCTTGACAACCTGTCAGCTTGACAGGTGACAGCTTGACAGGTAGACAAGTGAGTGACACTCTGACATGTGGTGCATTGTTGTCACCTGTCAAGTCAGTCAGTGAGGCGTGACAAGGCTTGACAACCTGTCAGCTTGACAGGTGACAGCTTGACAGGTAGACAAGTGAGTGACACTCTGACATGTGGTGCATTGTTGTCACCTGTCAAGTCAGTCAGTGAGGCGTGACAAGGCTTGACAACCTGTCAGCTTGACAGGTGACAGCTTGACAGGTAGACAAGTGAGTGACACTCTGACATGTGGTGCATTGTTGTCACCTGTCAAGTCAGTCAGTGAGGCGTGACAAGGCTTGACAACCTGTCAGCTTGACAGGTGACAGCTTGACAGGTAGACAAGTGAGTGACACTCTGACATGTGGTGCATTGTTGTCACCTGTCAAGTCAGTCAGTGAGGCGTGACAAGGCTTGACAACCTGTCAGCTTGACAGGTGACAGCTTGACAGGTAGACAAGTGAGTGACACTCTGACATGTGGTGCATTGTTGTCACCTGTCAAGTCAGTCAGTGAGGCGTGACAAGGCTTGACAACCTGTCAGCTTGACAGGTGACAGCTTGACAGGTAGACAAGTGAGTGACACTCTGACATGTGGTGCATTGTTGTCACCTGTCAAGTCAGTCAGTGAGGCGTGACAAGGCTTGACAACCTGTCAGCTTGACAGGTGACAGCTTGACAGGTAGACAAGTGAGTGACACTCTGACATGTGGTGCATTGTTGTCACCTGTCAAGTCAGTCAGTGAGGCGTGACAAGGCTTGACAACCTGTCAGCTTGACAGGTGACAGCTTGACAGGTAGACAAGTGAGTGACACTCTGACATGTGGTGCATTGTTGTCACCTGTCAAGTCAGTCAGTGAGGCGTGACAAGGCTTGACAACCTGTCAGCTTGACAGGTGACAGCTTGACAGGTAGACAAGTGAGTGACACTCTGACATGTGGTGCATTGTTGTCACCTGTCAAGTCAGTCAGTGAGGCGTGACAAGGCTTGACAACCTGTCAGCTTGACAGGTGACAGCTTGACAGGTAGACAAGTGAGTGACACTCTGACATGTGGTGCATTGTTGTCACCTGTCAAGTCAGTCAGTGAGGCGTGACAAGGCTTGACAACCTGTCAGCTTGACAGGTGACAGCTTGACAGGTAGACAAGTGAGTGACACTCTGACATGTGGTGCATTGTTGTCACCTGTCAAGTCAGTCAGTGAGGCGTGACAAGGCTTGACAACCTGTCAGCTTGACAGGTGACAGCTTGACAGGTAGACAAGTGAGTGACACTCTGACATGTGGTGCATTGTTGTCACCTGTCAAGTCAGTCAGTGAGGCGTGACAAGGCTTGACAACCTGTCAGCTTGACAGGTGACAGCTTGACAGGTAGACAAGTGAGTGACACTCTGACATGTGGTGCATTGTTGTCACCTGTCAAGTCAGTCAGTGAGGCGTGACAAGGCTTGACAACCTGTCAGCTTGACAGGTGACAGCTTGACAGGTAGACAAGTGAGTGACACTCTGACATGTGGTGCATTGTTGTCACCTGTCAAGTCAGTCAGTGAGGCGTGACAAGGCTTGACAACCTGTCAGCTTGACAGGTGACAGCTTGACAGGTAGACAAGTGAGTGACACTCTGACATGTGGTGCATTGTTGTCACCTGTCAAGTCAGTCAGTGAGGCGTGACAAGGCTTGACAACCTGTCAGCTTGACAGGTGACAGCTTGACAGGTAGACAAGTGAGTGACACTCTGACATGTGGTGCATTGTTGTCACCTGTCAAGTCAGTCAGTGAGGCGTGACAAGGCTTGACAACCTGTCAGCTTGACAGGTGACAGCTTGACAGGTAGACAAGTGAGTGACACTCTGACATGTGGTGCATTGTTGTCACCTGTCAAGTCAGTCAGTGAGGCGTGACAAGGCTTGACAACCTGTCAGCTTGACAGGTGACAGCTTGACAGGTAGACAAGTGAGTGACACTCTGACATGTGGTGCATTGTTGTCACCTGTCAAGTCAGTCAGTGAGGCGTGACAAGGCTTGACAACCTGTCAGCTTGACAGGTGACAGCTTGACAGGTAGACAAGTGAGTGACACTCTGACATGTGGTGCATTGTTGTCACCTGTCAAGTCAGTCAGTGAGGCGTGACAAGGCTTGACAACCTGTCAGCTTGACAGGTGACAGCTTGACAGGTAGACAAGTGAGTGACACTCTGACATGTGGTGCATTGTTGTCACCTGTCAAGTCAGTCAGTGAGGCGTGACAAGGCTTGACAACCTGTCAGCTTGACAGGTGACAGCTTGACAGGTAGACAAGTGAGTGACACTCTGACATGTGGTGCATTGTTGTCACCTGTCAAGTCAGTCAGTGAGGCGTGACAAGGCTTGACAACCTGTCAGCTTGACAGGTGACAGCTTGACAGGTAGACAAGTGAGTGACACTCTGACATGTGGTGCATTGTTGTCACCTGTCAAGTCAGTCAGTGAGGCGTGACAAGGCTTGACAACCTGTCAGCTTGACAGGTGACAGCTTGACAGGTAGACAAGTGAGTGACACTCTGACATGTGGTGCATTGTTGTCACCTGTCAAGTCAGTCAGTGAGGCGTGACAAGGCTTGACAACCTGTCAGCTTGACAGGTGACAGCTTGACAGGTAGACAAGTGAGTGACACTCTGACATGTGGTGCATTGTTGTCACCTGTCAAGTCAGTCAGTGAGGCGTGACAAGGCTTGACAACCTGTCAGCTTGACAGGTGACAGCTTGACAGGTAGACAAGTGAGTGACACTCTGACATGTGGTGCATTGTTGTCACCTGTCAAGTCAGTCAGTGAGGCGTGACAAGGCTTGACAACCTGTCAGCTTGACAGGTGACAGCTTGACAGGTAGACAAGTGAGTGACACTCTGACATGTGGTGCATTGTTGTCACCTGTCAAGTCAGTCAGTGAGGCGTGACAAGGCTTGACAACCTGTCAGCTTGACAGGTGACAGCTTGACAGGTAGACAAGTGAGTGACACTCTGACATGTGGTGCATTGTTGTCACCTGTCAAGTCAGTCAGTGAGGCGTGACAAGGCTTGACAACCTGTCAGCTTGACAGGTGACAGCTTGACAGGTAGACAAGTGAGTGACACTCTGACATGTGGTGCATTGTTGTCACCTGTCAAGTCAGTCAGTGAGGCGTGACAAGGCTTGACAACCTGTCAGCTTGACAGGTGACAGCTTGACAGGTAGACAAGTGAGTGACACTCTGACATGTGGTGCATTGTTGTCACCTGTCAAGTCAGTCAGTGAGGCGTGACAAGGCTTGACAACCTGTCAGCTTGACAGGTGACAGCTTGACAGGTAGACAAGTGAGTGACACTCTGACATGTGGTGCATTGTTGTCACCTGTCAAGTCAGTCAGTGAGGCGTGACAAGGCTTGACAACCTGTCAGCTTGACAGGTGACAGCTTGACAGGTAGACAAGTGAGTGACACTCTGACATGTGGTGCATTGTTGTCACCTGTCAAGTCAGTCAGTGAGGCGTGACAAGGCTTGACAACCTGTCAGCTTGACAGGTGACAGCTTGACAGGTAGACAAGTGAGTGACACTCTGACATGTGGTGCATTGTTGTCACCTGTCAAGTCAGTCAGTGAGGCGTGACAAGGCTTGACAACCTGTCAGCTTGACAGGTGACAGCTTGACAGGTAGACAAGTGAGTGACACTCTGACATGTGGTGCATTGTTGTCACCTGTCAAGTCAGTCAGTGAGGCGTGACAAGGCTTGACAACCTGTCAGCTTGACAGGTGACAGCTTGACAGGTAGACAAGTGAGTGACACTCTGACATGTGGTGCATTGTTGTCACCTGTCAAGTCAGTCAGTGAGGCGTGACAAGGCTTGACAACCTGTCAGCTTGACAGGTGACAGCTTGACAGGTAGACAAGTGAGTGACACTCTGACATGTGGTGCATTGTTGTCACCTGTCAAGTCAGTCAGTGAGGCGTGACAAGGCTTGACAACCTGTCAGCTTGACAGGTGACAGCTTGACAGGTAGACAAGTGAGTGACACTCTGACATGTGGTGCATTGTTGTCACCTGTCAAGTCAGTCAGTGAGGCGTGACAAGGCTTGACAACCTGTCAGCTTGACAGGTGACAGCTTGACAGGTAGACAAGTGAGTGACACTCTGACATGTGGTGCATTGTTGTCACCTGTCAAGTCAGTCAGTGAGTAAGGCGTGACAAGGCTTGACAACCTGTCAGCTTGACAGGTGACAGCTTGACAGGTAGACAAGTGAGTGACACTCTGACATGTGGTGCATTGTTGTCACCTGTCAAGTCAGTCAGTGAGGCGTGACAAGGCTTGACAACCTGTCAGCTTGACAGGTGACAGCTTGACAGGTAGACAAGTGAGTGACACTCTGACATGTGGTGCATTGTTGTCACCTGTCAAGTCAGTCAGTGAGGCGTGACAAGGCTTGACAACCTGTCAGCTTGACAGGTGACAGCTTGACAGGTAGACAAGTGAGTGACACTCTGACATGTGGTGCATTGTTGTCACCTGTCAAGTCAGTCAGTGAGGCGTGACAAGGCTTGACAACCTGTCAGCTTGACAGGTGACAGCTTGACAGGTAGACAAGTGAGTGACACTCTGACATGTGGTGCATTGTTGTCACCTGTCAAGTCAGTCAGTGAGGCGTGACAAGGCTTGACAACCTGTCAGCTTGACAGGTGACAGCTTGACAGGTAGACAAGTGAGTGACACTCTGACATGTGGTGCATTGTTGTCACCTGTCAAGTCAGTCAGTGAGGCGTGACAAGGCTTGACAACCTGTCAGCTTGACAGGTGACAGCTTGACAGGTAGACAAGTGAGTGACACTCTGACATGTGGTGCATTGTTGTCACCTGTCAAGTCAGTCAGTGAGGCGTGACAAGGCTTGACAACCTGTCAGCTTGACAGGTGACAGCTTGACAGGTAGACAAGTGAGTGACACTCTGACATGTGGTGCATTGTTGTCACCTGTCAAGTCAGTCAGTGAGGCGTGACAAGGCTTGACAACCTGTCAGCTTGACAGGTGACAGCTTGACAGGTAGACAAGTGAGTGACACTCTGACATGTGGTGCATTGTTGTCACCTGTCAAGTCAGTCAGTGAGGCGTGACAAGGCTTGACAACCTGTCAGCTTGACAGGTGACAGCTTGACAGGTAGACAAGTGAGTGACACTCTGACATGTGGTGCATTGTTGTCACCTGTCAAGTCAGTCAGTGAGGCGTGACAAGGCTTGACAACCTGTCAGCTTGACAGGTGACAGCTTGACAGGTAGACAAGTGAGTGACACTCTGACATGTGGTGCATTGTTGTCACCTGTCAAGTCAGTCAGTGAGGCGTGACAAGGCTTGACAACCTGTCAGCTTGACAGGTGACAGCTTGACAGGTAGACAAGTGAGTGACACTCTGACATGTGGTGCATTGTTGTCACCTGTCAAGTCAGTCAGTGAGGCGTGACAAGGCTTGACAACCTGTCAGCTTGACAGGTGACAGCTTGACAGGTAGACAAGTGAGTGACACTCTGACATGTGGTGCATTGTTGTCACCTGTCAAGTCAGTCAGTGAGGCGTGACAAGGCTTGACAACCTGTCAGCTTGACAGGTGACAGCTTGACAGGTAGACAAGTGAGTGACACTCTGACATGTGGTGCATTGTTGTCACCTGTCAAGTCAGTCAGTGAGGCGTGACAAGGCTTGACAACCTGTCAGCTTGACAGGTGACAGCTTGACAGGTAGACAAGTGAGTGACACTCTGACATGTGGTGCATTGTTGTCACCTGTCAAGTCAGTCAGTGAGGCGTGACAAGGCTTGACAACCTGTCAGCTTGACAGGTGACAGCTTGACAGGTAGACAAGTGAGTGACACTCTGACATGTGGTGCATTGTTGTCACCTGTCAAGTCAGTCAGTGAGGCGTGACAAGGCTTGACAACCTGTCAGCTTGACAGGTGACAGCTTGACAGGTAGACAAGTGAGTGACACTCTGACATGTGGTGCATTGTTGTCACCTGTCAAGTCAGTCAGTGAGGCGTGACAAGGCTTGACAACCTGTCAGCTTGACAGGTGACAGCTTGACAGGTAGACAAGTGAGTGACACTCTGACATGTGGTGCATTGTTGTCACCTGTCAAGTCAGTCAGTGAGGCGTGACAAGGCTTGACAACCTGTCAGCTTGACAGGTGACAGCTTGACAGGTAGACAAGTGAGTGACACTCTGACATGTGGTGCATTGTTGTCACCTGTCAAGTCAGTCAGTGAGAGGCGTGACAAGGCTTGACAACCTGTCAGCTTGACAGGTGACAGCTTGACAGGTAGACAAGTGAGTGACACTCTGACATGTGGTGCATTGTTGTCACCTGTCAAGTCAGTCAGTGAGGCGTGACAAGGCTTGACAACCTGTCAGCTTGACAGGTGACAGCTTGACAGGTAGACAAGTGAGTGACACTCTGACATGTGGTGCATTGTTGTCACCTGTCAAGTCAGTCAGTGAGGCGTGACAAGGCTTGACAACCTGTCAGCTTGACAGGTGACAGCTTGACAGGTAGACAAGTGAGTGACACTCTGACATGTGGTGCATTGTTGTCACCTGTCAAGTCAGTCAGTGAGGCGTGACAAGGCTTGACAACCTGTCAGCTTGACAGGTGACAGCTTGACAGGTAGACAAGTGAGTGACACTCTGACATGTGGTGCATTGTTGTCACCTGTCAAGTCAGTCAGTGAGGCGTGACAAGGCTTGACAACCTGTCAGCTTGACAGGTGACAGCTTGACAGGTAGACAAGTGAGTGACACTCTGACATGTGGTGCATTGTTGTCACCTG
Source organism: Taenia multiceps (assembly GCA_001923025.3). NCBI lineage: Eukaryota > Metazoa > Platyhelminthes > Cestoda > Cyclophyllidea > Taeniidae > Taenia > Taenia multiceps. The sequence continues at coordinate 2,829 of MRSW03000309.1, read as the reverse complement.
TCAAGTCAGTCAGTGAGGCGTGACAAGGCTTGACAACCTGTCAGCTTGACAGGTGACAGCTTGACAGGTAGACAAGTGAGTGACACTCTGACATGTGGTGCATTGTTGTCACCTGTCAAGTCAGTCAGTGAGGCGTGACAAGGCTTGACAACCTGTCAGCTTGACAGGTGACAGCTTGACAGGTAGACAAGTGAGTGACACTCTGACATGTGGTGCATTGTTGTCACCTGTCAAGTCAGTCAGTGAGGCGTGACAAGGCTTGACAACCTGTCAGCTTGACAGGTGACAGCTTGACAGGTAGACAAGTGAGTGACACTCTGACATGTGGTGCATTGTTGTCACCTGTCAAGTCAGTCAGTGAGGCGTGACAAGGCTTGACAACCTGTCAGCTTGACAGGTGACAGCTTGACAGGTAGACAAGTGAGTGACACTCTGACATGTGGTGCATTGTTGTCACCTGTCAAGTCAGTCAGTGAGGCGTGACAAGGCTTGACAACCTGTCAGCTTGACAGGTGACAGCTTGACAGGTAGACAAGTGAGTGACACTCTGACATGTGGTGCATTGTTGTCACCTGTCAAGTCAGTCAGAGAGGCGTGACAAGGCTTGACAACCTGTCAGCTTGACAGGTGACAGCTTGACAGGTAGACAAGTGAGTGACACTCTGACATGTGGTGCATTGTTGTCACCTGTCAAGTCAGTCAGTGAGGCGTGACAAGGCTTGACAACCTGTCAGCTTGACAGGTGACAGCTTGACAGGTAGACAAGTGAGTGACACTCTGACATGTGGTGCATTGTTGTCACCTGTCAAGTCAGTCAGTGAGGCGTGACAAGGCTTGACAACCTGTCAGCTTGACAGGTGACAGCTTGACAGGTAGACAAGTGAGTGACACTCTGACATGTGGTGCATTGTTGTCACCTGTCAAGTCAGTCAGTGAGGCGTGACAAGGCTTGACAACCTGTCAGCTTGACAGGTGACAGCTTGACAGGTAGACAAGTGAGTGACACTCTGACATGTGGTGCATTGTTGTCACCTGTCAAGTCAGTCAGTGAGGCGTGACAAGGCTTGACAACCTGTCAGCTTGACAGGTGACAGCTTGACAGGTAGACAAGTGAGTGACACTCTGACATGTGGTGCATTGTTGTCACCTGTCAAGTCAGTCAGTGAGGCGTGACAAGGCTTGACAACCTGTCAGCTTGACAGGTGACAGCTTGACAGGTAGACAAGTGAGTGACACTCTGACATGTGGTGCATTGTTGTCACCTGTCAAGTCAGTCAGTGAGGCGTGACAAGGCTTGACAACCTGTCAGCTTGACAGGTGACAGCTTGACAGGTAGACAAGTGAGTGACACTCTGACATGTGGTGCATTGTTGTCACCTGTCAAGTCAGTCAGTGAGGCGTGACAAGGCTTGACAACCTGTCAGCTTGACAGGTGACAGCTTGACAGGTAGACAAGTGAGTGACACTCTGACATGTGGTGCATTGTTGTCACCTGTCAAGTCAGTCAGTGTAAGGCGTGACAAGGCTTGACAACCTGTCAGCTTGACAGGTGACAGCTTGACAGGTAGACAAGTGAGTGACACTCTGACATGTGGTGCATTGTTGTCACCTGTCAAGTCAGTCAGTGAGGCGTGACAAGGCTTGACAACCTGTCAGCTTGACAGGTGACAGCTTGACAGGTAGACAAGTGAGTGACACTCTGACATGTGGTGCATTGTTGTCACCTGTCAAGTCAGTCAGTGAGGCGTGACAAGGCTTGACAACCTGTCAGCTTGACAGGTGACAGCTTGACAGGTAGACAAGTGAGTGACACTCTGACATGTGGTGCATTGTTGTCACTGTCAAGTCAGTCAGTGAGGCGTGACAAGGCTTGACAACCTGTCAGCTTGACAGGTGACAGCTTGACAGGTAGACAAGTGAGTGACACTCTGACATGTGGTGCATTGTTGTCACCTGTCAAGTCAGTCAGTGAGGCGTGACAAGGCTTGACAACCTGTCAGCTTGACAGGTGACAGCTTGACAGGTAGACAAGTGAGTGACACTCTGACATGTGGTGCATTGTTGTCACCTGTCAAGTCAGTCAGTGAGGCGTGACAAGGCTTGACAACCTGTCAGCTTGACAGGTGACAGCTTGACAGGTAGACAAGTGAGTGACACTCTGACATGTGGTGCATTGTTGTCACCTGTCAAGTCAGTCAGTGAGGCGTGACAAGGCTTGACAACCTGTCAGCTTGACAGGTGACAGCTTGACAGGTAGACAAGTGAGTGACACTCTGACATGTGGTGCATTGTTGTCACCTGTCAAGTCAGTCAGTGAGGCGTGACAAGGCTTGACAACCTGTCAGCTTGACAGGTGACAGCTTGACAGGTAGACAAGTGAGTGACACTCTGACATGTGGTGCATTGTTGTCACCTGTCAAGTCAGTCAGTGAGGCGTGACAAGGCTTGACAACCTGTCAGCTTGACAGGTGACAGCTTGACAGGTAGACAAGTGAGTGACACTCTGACATGTGGTGCATTGTTGTCACTGTCAAGTCAGTCAGTGAGGCGTGACAAGGCTTGACAACCTGTCAGCTTGACAGGTGACAGCTTGACAGGTAGACAAGTGAGTGACACTCTGACATGTGGTGCATTGTTGTCACCTGTCAAGTCAGTCAGTGAGGCGTGACAAGGCTTGACAACCTGTCAGCTTGACAGGTGACAGCTTGACAGGTAGACAAGTGAGTGACACTCTGACATGTGGTGCATTGTTGTCACCTGTCAAGTCAGTCAGTGAGTAAGTGACAAGTGTTGACAAGCCAGGTAAAGTGAGTGACACTCTGACATGTG
>MRSW03000308.1:0-27652 GCA_001923025.3 Taenia multiceps | reverse complement strand
TGTCAGCTTGACAGGTAGTAGACAAGTGAGTGACACTGACATGTGGTGCATGTTGTCACCTGTCAAGTCAGTCAGTGAGGCTGTGACAAGGCTTGAACCTGTCAGTTGACAGGTGACAGCTTGACAGGTAGACAAGTGAGACACTCTGACATGTGTGATTGTGTCACCTGTCAAGTCAGTCAGTGAGGCGGACAAGGCTTGACAACTGTCAGCTTGACAGGTGACAGCTTGACAGGTAGACAAGTGAGTGACACTCTGACATGTGGTGCATTGTTGTCACCTGTCAAGTCAGTCAGTGAGGCGTGACAAGGCTTGACACCTGTCAGCTTGACAGGTGACAGCTGACAGGTAGACAAGTGAGTGACACTCTGACATGTGGTGCATTGTTGTCACCTGTCAAGTCAGTCAGTGAGGCGTGACAAGGCTTGACAACCTGTCAGCTTGACAGGTGACAGCTTGACAGGTAGACAAGTGAGTGACACTCTGACATGTGGTGCATTGTTGTCACCTGTCAAGTCAGTCAGTGAGGCGTGACAAGGCTTGACAACCTGTCAGCTTGACAGGTGACAGCTTGACAGGTAGACAAGTGAGTGACACTCTGACATGTGGTGCATTGTTGTCACTGTCAAGTCAGTCAGTGAGGCGTGACAAGGCTTGACAACCTGTCAGCTTGACAGGTGACAGCTTGACAGGTAGACAAGTGAGTGACACTCTGACATGTGGTGCATTGTTGTCACCTGTCAAGTCAGTCAGTGAGGCGTGACAAGGCTTGACAACCTGTCAGCTTGACAGGTGACAGCTTGACAGGTAGACAAGTGAGTGACACTCTGACATGTGGTGCATTGTTGTCACCTGTCAAGTCAGTCAGTGAGGCGTGACAAGGCTTGACAACCTGTCAGCTTGACAGGTGACAGCTTGACAGGTAGACAAGTGAGTGACACTCTGACATGTGGTGCATTGTTGTCACTGTCAAGTCAGTCAGTGAGGCGTGACAAGGCTTGACAACCTGTCAGCTTGACAGGTGACAGCTTGACAGGTAGACAAGTGAGTGACACTCTGACATGTGGTGCATTGTTGTCACCTGTCAAGTCAGTCAGTGAGGCGTGACAAGGCTTGACAACCTGTCAGCTTGACAGGTGACAGCTTGACAGGTAGACAAGTGAGTGACACTCTGACATGTGGTGCATTGTTGTCACCTGTCAAGTCAGTCAGTGAGGCGTGACAAGGCTTGACAACCTGTCAGCTTGACAGGTGACAGCTTGACAGGTAGACAAGTGAGTGACACTCTGACATGTGGTGCATTGTTGTCACCTGTCAAGTCAGTCAGTGAGGCGTGACAAGGCTTGACAACCTGTCAGCTTGACAGGTGACAGCTTGACAGGTAGACAAGTGAGTGACACTCTGACATGTGGTGCATTGTTGTCACCTGTCAAGTCAGTCAGTGAGGCGTGACAAGGCTTGACAACCTGTCAGCTTGACAGGTGACAGCTTGACAGGTAGACAAGTGAGTGACACTCTGACATGTGGTGCATTGTTGTCACTGTCAAGTCAGTCAGTGAGGCGTGACAAGGCTTGACAACCTGTCAGCTTGACAGGTGACAGCTTGACAGGTAGACAAGTGAGTGACACTCTGACATGTGGTGCATTGTTGTCACCTGTCAAGTCAGTCAGTGAGGCGTGACAAGGCTTGACAACCTGTCAGCTTGACAGGTGACAGCTTGACAGGTAGACAAGTGAGTGACACTCTGACATGTGGTGCATTGTTGTCACCTGTCAAGTCAGTCAGTGAGGCGTGACAAGGCTTGACAACCTGTCAGCTTGACAGGTGACAGCTTGACAGGTAGACAAGTGAGTGACACTCTGACATGTGGTGCATTGTTGTCACCTGTCAAGTCAGTCAGTGAGGCGTGACAAGGCTTGACAACCTGTCAGCTTGACAGGTGACAGCTTGACAGGTAGACAAGTGAGTGACACTCTGACATGTGGTGCATTGTTGTCACCTGTCAAGTCAGTCAGTGAGGCGTGACAAGGCTTGACAACCTGTCAGCTTGACAGGTGACAGCTTGACAGGTAGACAAGTGAGTGACACTCTGACATGTGGTGCATTGTTGTCACCTGTCAAGTCAGTCAGTGAGGCGTGACAAGGCTTGACAACCTGTCAGCTTGACAGGTGACAGCTTGACAGGTAGACAAGTGAGTGACACTCTGACATGTGGTGCATTGTTGTCACCTGTCAAGTCAGTCAGTGAGGCGTGACAAGGCTTGACAACCTGTCAGCTTGACAGGTGACAGCTTGACAGGTAGACAAGTGAGTGACACTCTGACATGTGGTGCATTGTTGTCACCTGTCAAGTCAGTCAGTGAGGCGTGACAAGGCTTGACAACCTGTCAGCTTGACAGGTGACAGCTTGACAGGTAGACAAGTGAGTGACACTCTGACATGTGGTGCATTGTTGTCACCTGTCAAGTCAGTCAGTGAGGCGTGACAAGGCTTGACAACCTGTCAGCTTGACAGGTGACAGCTTGACAGGTAGACAAGTGAGTGACACTCTGACATGTGGTGCATTGTTGTCACCTGTCAAGTCAGTCAGTGAGGCGTGACAAGGCTTGACAACCTGTCAGCTTGACAGGTGACAGCTTGACAGGTAGACAAGTGAGTGACACTCTGACATGTGGTGCATTGTTGTCACCTGTCAAGTCAGTCAGTGAGGCGTGACAAGGCTTGACAACCTGTCAGCTTGACAGGTGACAGCTTGACAGGTAGACAAGTGAGTGACACTCTGACATGTGGTGCATTGTTGTCACCTGTCAAGTCAGTCAGTGAGGCGTGACAAGGCTTGACAACCTGTCAGCTTGACAGGTGACAGCTTGACAGGTAGACAAGTGAGTGACACTCTGACATGTGGTGCATTGTTGTCACCTGTCAAGTCAGTCAGTGAGGCGTGACAAGGCTTGACAACCTGTCAGCTTGACAGGTGACAGCTTGACAGGTAGACAAGTGAGTGACACTCTGACATGTGGTGCATTGTTGTCACCTGTCAAGTCAGTCAGTGAGGCGTGACAAGGCTTGACAACCTGTCAGCTTGACAGGTGACAGCTTGACAGGTAGACAAGTGAGTGACACTCTGACATGTGGTGCATTGTTGTCACCTGTCAAGTCAGTCAGTGAGGCGTGACAAGGCTTGACAACCTGTCAGCTTGACAGGTGACAGCTTGACAGGTAGACAAGTGAGTGACACTCTGACATGTGGTGCATTGTTGTCACCTGTCAAGTCAGTCAGTGAGGCGTGACAAGGCTTGACAACCTGTCAGCTTGACAGGTGACAGCTTGACAGGTAGACAAGTGAGTGACACTCTGACATGTGGTGCATTGTTGTCACCTGTCAAGTCAGTCAGTGAGGCGTGACAAGGCTTGACAACCTGTCAGCTTGACAGGTGACAGCTTGACAGGTAGACAAGTGAGTGACACTCTGACATGTGGTGCATTGTTGTCACCTGTCAAGTCAGTCAGTGAGGCGTGACAAGGCTTGACAACCTGTCAGCTTGACAGGTGACAGCTTGACAGGTAGACAAGTGAGTGACACTCTGACATGTGGTGCATTGTTGTCACCTGTCAAGTCAGTCAGTGAGGCGTGACAAGGCTTGACAACCTGTCAGCTTGACAGGTGACAGCTTGACAGGTAGACAAGTGAGTGACACTCTGACATGTGGTGCATTGTTGTCACCTGTCAAGTCAGTCAGTGAGGCGTGACAAGGCTTGACAACCTGTCAGCTTGACAGGTGACAGCTTGACAGGTAGACAAGTGAGTGACACTCTGACATGTGGTGCATTGTTGTCACCTGTCAAGTCAGTCAGTGAGGCGTGACAAGGCTTGACAACCTGTCAGCTTGACAGGTGACAGCTTGACAGGTAGACAAGTGAGTGACACTCTGACATGTGGTGCATTGTTGTCACCTGTCAAGTCAGTCAGTGAGGCGTGACAAGGCTTGACAACCTGTCAGCTTGACAGGTGACAGCTTGACAGGTAGACAAGTGAGTGACACTCTGACATGTGGTGCATTGTTGTCACCTGTCAAGTCAGTCAGTGAGGCGTGACAAGGCTTGACAACCTGTCAGCTTGACAGGTGACAGCTTGACAGGTAGACAAGTGAGTGACACTCTGACATGTGGTGCATTGTTGTCACCTGTCAAGTCAGTCAGTGAGGCGTGACAAGGCTTGACAACCTGTCAGCTTGACAGGTGACAGCTTGACAGGTAGACAAGTGAGTGACACTCTGACATGTGGTGCATTGTTGTCACCTGTCAAGTCAGTCAGTGAGGCGTGACAAGGCTTGACAACCTGTCAGCTTGACAGGTGACAGCTTGACAGGTAGACAAGTGAGTGACACTCTGACATGTGGTGCATTGTTGTCACCTGTCAAGTCAGTCAGTGAGGCGTGACAAGGCTTGACAACCTGTCAGCTTGACAGGTGACAGCTTGACAGGTAGACAAGTGAGTGACACTCTGACATGTGGTGCATTGTTGTCACCTGTCAAGTCAGTCAGTGAGGCGTGACAAGGCTTGACAACCTGTCAGCTTGACAGGTGACAGCTTGACAGGTAGACAAGTGAGTGACACTCTGACATGTGGTGCATTGTTGTCACCTGTCAAGTCAGTCAGTGAGGCGTGACAAGGCTTGACAACCTGTCAGCTTGACAGGTGACAGCTTGACAGGTAGACAAGTGAGTGACACTCTGACATGTGGTGCATTGTTGTCACCTGTCAAGTCAGTCAGTGAGGCGTGACAAGGCTTGACAACCTGTCAGCTTGACAGGTGACAGCTTGACAGGTAGACAAGTGAGTGACACTCTGACATGTGGTGCATTGTTGTCACCTGTCAAGTCAGTCAGTGAGGCGTGACAAGGCTTGACAACCTGTCAGCTTGACAGGTGACAGCTTGACAGGTAGACAAGTGAGTGACACTCTGACATGTGGTGCATTGTTGTCACCTGTCAAGTCAGTCAGTGAGGCGTGACAAGGCTTGACAACCTGTCAGCTTGACAGGTGACAGCTTGACAGGTAGACAAGTGAGTGACACTCTGACATGTGGTGCATTGTTGTCACCTGTCAAGTCAGTCAGTGAGGCGTGACAAGGCTTGACAACCTGTCAGCTTGACAGGTGACAGCTTGACAGGTAGACAAGTGAGTGACACTCTGACATGTGGTGCATTGTTGTCACCTGTCAAGTCAGTCAGTGAGGCGTGACAAGGCTTGACAACCTGTCAGCTTGACAGGTGACAGCTTGACAGGTAGACAAGTGAGTGACACTCTGACATGTGGTGCATTGTTGTCACCTGTCAAGTCAGTCAGTGAGGCGTGACAAGGCTTGACAACCTGTCAGCTTGACAGGTGACAGCTTGACAGGTAGACAAGTGAGTGACACTCTGACATGTGGTGCATTGTTGTCACCTGTCAAGTCAGTCAGTGAGGCGTGACAAGGCTTGACAACCTGTCAGCTTGACAGGTGACAGCTTGACAGGTAGACAAGTGAGTGACACTCTGACATGTGGTGCATTGTTGTCACCTGTCAAGTCAGTCAGTGAGGCGTGACAAGGCTTGACAACCTGTCAGCTTGACAGGTGACAGCTTGACAGGTAGACAAGTGAGTGACACTCTGACATGTGGTGCATTGTTGTCACCTGTCAAGTCAGTCAGTGAGGCGTGACAAGGCTTGACAACCTGTCAGCTTGACAGGTGACAGCTTGACAGGTAGACAAGTGAGTGACACTCTGACATGTGGTGCATTGTTGTCACCTGTCAAGTCAGTCAGTGAGGCGTGACAAGGCTTGACAACCTGTCAGCTTGACAGGTGACAGCTTGACAGGTAGACAAGTGAGTGACACTCTGACATGTGGTGCATTGTTGTCACCTGTCAAGTCAGTCAGTGAGGCGTGACAAGGCTTGACAACCTGTCAGCTTGACAGGTGACAGCTTGACAGGTAGACAAGTGAGTGACACTCTGACATGTGGTGCATTGTTGTCACCTGTCAAGTCAGTCAGTGAGGCGTGACAAGGCTTGACAACCTGTCAGCTTGACAGGTGACAGCTTGACAGGTAGACAAGTGAGTGACACTCTGACATGTGGTGCATTGTTGTCACCTGTCAAGTCAGTCAGTGAGGCGTGACAAGGCTTGACAACCTGTCAGCTTGACAGGTGACAGCTTGACAGGTAGACAAGTGAGTGACACTCTGACATGTGGTGCATTGTTGTCACCTGTCAAGTCAGTCAGTGAGGCGTGACAAGGCTTGACAACCTGTCAGCTTGACAGGTGACAGCTTGACAGGTAGACAAGTGAGTGACACTCTGACATGTGGTGCATTGTTGTCACCTGTCAAGTCAGTCAGTGAGGCGTGACAAGGCTTGACAACCTGTCAGCTTGACAGGTGACAGCTTGACAGGTAGACAAGTGAGTGACACTCTGACATGTGGTGCATTGTTGTCACCTGTCAAGTCAGTCAGTGAGGCGTGACAAGGCTTGACAACCTGTCAGCTTGACAGGTGACAGCTTGACAGGTAGACAAGTGAGTGACACTCTGACATGTGGTGCATTGTTGTCACCTGTCAAGTCAGTCAGTGAGGCGTGACAAGGCTTGACAACCTGTCAGCTTGACAGGTGACAGCTTGACAGGTAGACAAGTGAGTGACACTCTGACATGTGGTGCATTGTTGTCACCTGTCAAGTCAGTCAGTGAGGCGTGACAAGGCTTGACAACCTGTCAGCTTGACAGGTGACAGCTTGACAGGTAGACAAGTGAGTGACACTCTGACATGTGGTGCATTGTTGTCACCTGTCAAGTCAGTCAGTGAGGCGTGACAAGGCTTGACAACCTGTCAGCTTGACAGGTGACAGCTTGACAGGTAGACAAGTGAGTGACACTCTGACATGTGGTGCATTGTTGTCACCTGTCAAGTCAGTCAGTGAGGCGTGACAAGGCTTGACAACCTGTCAGCTTGACAGGTGACAGCTTGACAGGTAGACAAGTGAGTGACACTCTGACATGTGGTGCATTGTTGTCACCTGTCAAGTCAGTCAGTGAGGCGTGACAAGGCTTGACAACCTGTCAGCTTGACAGGTGACAGCTTGACAGGTAGACAAGTGAGTGACACTCTGACATGTGGTGCATTGTTGTCACCTGTCAAGTCAGTCAGTGAGGCGTGACAAGGCTTGACAACCTGTCAGCTTGACAGGTGACAGCTTGACAGGTAGACAAGTGAGTGACACTCTGACATGTGGTGCATTGTTGTCACCTGTCAAGTCAGTCAGTGAGGCGTGACAAGGCTTGACAACCTGTCAGCTTGACAGGTGACAGCTTGACAGGTAGACAAGTGAGTGACACTCTGACATGTGGTGCATTGTTGTCACCTGTCAAGTCAGTCAGTGAGGCGTGACAAGGCTTGACAACCTGTCAGCTTGACAGGTGACAGCTTGACAGGTAGACAAGTGAGTGACACTCTGACATGTGGTGCATTGTTGTCACCTGTCAAGTCAGTCAGTGAGGCGTGACAAGGCTTGACAACCTGTCAGCTTGACAGGTGACAGCTTGACAGGTAGACAAGTGAGTGACACTCTGACATGTGGTGCATTGTTGTCACCTGTCAAGTCAGTCAGTGAGGCGTGACAAGGCTTGACAACCTGTCAGCTTGACAGGTGACAGCTTGACAGGTAGACAAGTGAGTGACACTCTGACATGTGGTGCATTGTTGTCACCTGTCAAGTCAGTCAGTGAGGCGTGACAAGGCTTGACAACCTGTCAGCTTGACAGGTGACAGCTTGACAGGTAGACAAGTGAGTGACACTCTGACATGTGGTGCATTGTTGTCACCTGTCAAGTCAGTCAGTGAGGCGTGACAAGGCTTGACAACCTGTCAGCTTGACAGGTGACAGCTTGACAGGTAGACAAGTGAGTGACACTCTGACATGTGGTGCATTGTTGTCACCTGTCAAGTCAGTCAGTGAGGCGTGACAAGGCTTGACAACCTGTCAGCTTGACAGGTGACAGCTTGACAGGTAGACAAGTGAGTGACACTCTGACATGTGGTGCATTGTTGTCACCTGTCAAGTCAGTCAGTGAGGCGTGACAAGGCTTGACAACCTGTCAGCTTGACAGGTGACAGCTTGACAGGTAGACAAGTGAGTGACACTCTGACATGTGGTGCATTGTTGTCACCTGTCAAGTCAGTCAGTGAGGCGTGACAAGGCTTGACAACCTGTCAGCTTGACAGGTGACAGCTTGACAGGTAGACAAGTGAGTGACACTCTGACATGTGGTGCATTGTTGTCACCTGTCAAGTCAGTCAGTGAGGCGTGACAAGGCTTGACAACCTGTCAGCTTGACAGGTGACAGCTTGACAGGTAGACAAGTGAGTGACACTCTGACATGTGGTGCATTGTTGTCACCTGTCAAGTCAGTCAGTGAGGCGTGACAAGGCTTGACAACCTGTCAGCTTGACAGGTGACAGCTTGACAGGTAGACAAGTGAGTGACACTCTGACATGTGGTGCATTGTTGTCACCTGTCAAGTCAGTCAGTGAGGCGTGACAAGGCTTGACAACCTGTCAGCTTGACAGGTGACAGCTTGACAGGTAGACAAGTGAGTGACACTCTGACATGTGGTGCATTGTTGTCACCTGTCAAGTCAGTCAGTGAGGCGTGACAAGGCTTGACAACCTGTCAGCTTGACAGGTGACAGCTTGACAGGTAGACAAGTGAGTGACACTCTGACATGTGGTGCATTGTTGTCACCTGTCAAGTCAGTCAGTGAGGCGTGACAAGGCTTGACAACCTGTCAGCTTGACAGGTGACAGCTTGACAGGTAGACAAGTGAGTGACACTCTGACATGTGGTGCATTGTTGTCACCTGTCAAGTCAGTCAGTGAGGCGTGACAAGGCTTGACAACCTGTCAGCTTGACAGGTGACAGCTTGACAGGTAGACAAGTGAGTGACACTCTGACATGTGGTGCATTGTTGTCACCTGTCAAGTCAGTCAGTGAGGCGTGACAAGGCTTGACAACCTGTCAGCTTGACAGGTGACAGCTTGACAGGTAGACAAGTGAGTGACACTCTGACATGTGGTGCATTGTTGTCACCTGTCAAGTCAGTCAGTGAGGCGTGACAAGGCTTGACAACCTGTCAGCTTGACAGGTGACAGCTTGACAGGTAGACAAGTGAGTGACACTCTGACATGTGGTGCATTGTTGTCACCTGTCAAGTCAGTCAGTGAGGCGTGACAAGGCTTGACAACCTGTCAGCTTGACAGGTGACAGCTTGACAGGTAGACAAGTGAGTGACACTCTGACATGTGGTGCATTGTTGTCACCTGTCAAGTCAGTCAGTGAGGCGTGACAAGGCTTGACAACCTGTCAGCTTGACAGGTGACAGCTTGACAGGTAGACAAGTGAGTGACACTCTGACATGTGGTGCATTGTTGTCACCTGTCAAGTCAGTCAGTGAGGCGTGACAAGGCTTGACAACCTGTCAGCTTGACAGGTGACAGCTTGACAGGTAGACAAGTGAGTGACACTCTGACATGTGGTGCATTGTTGTCACCTGTCAAGTCAGTCAGTGAGGCGTGACAAGGCTTGACAACCTGTCAGCTTGACAGGTGACAGCTTGACAGGTAGACAAGTGAGTGACACTCTGACATGTGGTGCATTGTTGTCACCTGTCAAGTCAGTCAGTGAGGCGTGACAAGGCTTGACAACCTGTCAGCTTGACAGGTGACAGCTTGACAGGTAGACAAGTGAGTGACACTCTGACATGTGGTGCATTGTTGTCACCTGTCAAGTCAGTCAGTGAGGCGTGACAAGGCTTGACAACCTGTCAGCTTGACAGGTGACAGCTTGACAGGTAGACAAGTGAGTGACACTCTGACATGTGGTGCATTGTTGTCACCTGTCAAGTCAGTCAGTGAGGCGTGACAAGGCTTGACAACCTGTCAGCTTGACAGGTGACAGCTTGACAGGTAGACAAGTGAGTGACACTCTGACATGTGGTGCATTGTTGTCACCTGTCAAGTCAGTCAGTGAGGCGTGACAAGGCTTGACAACCTGTCAGCTTGACAGGTGACAGCTTGACAGGTAGACAAGTGAGTGACACTCTGACATGTGGTGCATTGTTGTCACCTGTCAAGTCAGTCAGTGAGGCGTGACAAGGCTTGACAACCTGTCAGCTTGACAGGTGACAGCTTGACAGGTAGACAAGTGAGTGACACTCTGACATGTGGTGCATTGTTGTCACCTGTCAAGTCAGTCAGTGAGGCGTGACAAGGCTTGACAACCTGTCAGCTTGACAGGTGACAGCTTGACAGGTAGACAAGTGAGTGACACTCTGACATGTGGTGCATTGTTGTCACCTGTCAAGTCAGTCAGTGAGGCGTGACAAGGCTTGACAACCTGTCAGCTTGACAGGTGACAGCTTGACAGGTAGACAAGTGAGTGACACTCTGACATGTGGTGCATTGTTGTCACCTGTCAAGTCAGTCAGTGAGGCGTGACAAGGCTTGACAACCTGTCAGCTTGACAGGTGACAGCTTGACAGGTAGACAAGTGAGTGACACTCTGACATGTGGTGCATTGTTGTCACCTGTCAAGTCAGTCAGTGAGGCGTGACAAGGCTTGACAACCTGTCAGCTTGACAGGTGACAGCTTGACAGGTAGACAAGTGAGTGACACTCTGACATGTGGTGCATTGTTGTCACCTGTCAAGTCAGTCAGTGAGGCGTGACAAGGCTTGACAACCTGTCAGCTTGACAGGTGACAGCTTGACAGGTAGACAAGTGAGTGACACTCTGACATGTGGTGCATTGTTGTCACCTGTCAAGTCAGTCAGTGAGGCGTGACAAGGCTTGACAACCTGTCAGCTTGACAGGTGACAGCTTGACAGGTAGACAAGTGAGTGACACTCTGACATGTGGTGCATTGTTGTCACCTGTCAAGTCAGTCAGTGAGGCGTGACAAGGCTTGACAACCTGTCAGCTTGACAGGTGACAGCTTGACAGGTAGACAAGTGAGTGACACTCTGACATGTGGTGCATTGTTGTCACCTGTCAAGTCAGTCAGTGAGGCGTGACAAGGCTTGACAACCTGTCAGCTTGACAGGTGACAGCTTGACAGGTAGACAAGTGAGTGACACTCTGACATGTGGTGCATTGTTGTCACCTGTCAAGTCAGTCAGTGAGGCGTGACAAGGCTTGACAACCTGTCAGCTTGACAGGTGACAGCTTGACAGGTAGACAAGTGAGTGACACTCTGACATGTGGTGCATTGTTGTCACCTGTCAAGTCAGTCAGTGAGGCGTGACAAGGCTTGACAACCTGTCAGCTTGACAGGTGACAGCTTGACAGGTAGACAAGTGAGTGACACTCTGACATGTGGTGCATTGTTGTCACCTGTCAAGTCAGTCAGTGAGGCGTGACAAGGCTTGACAACCTGTCAGCTTGACAGGTGACAGCTTGACAGGTAGACAAGTGAGTGACACTCTGACATGTGGTGCATTGTTGTCACCTGTCAAGTCAGTCAGTGAGGCGTGACAAGGCTTGACAACCTGTCAGCTTGACAGGTGACAGCTTGACAGGTAGACAAGTGAGTGACACTCTGACATGTGGTGCATTGTTGTCACCTGTCAAGTCAGTCAGTGAGGCGTGACAAGGCTTGACAACCTGTCAGCTTGACAGGTGACAGCTTGACAGGTAGACAAGTGAGTGACACTCTGACATGTGGTGCATTGTTGTCACCTGTCAAGTCAGTCAGTGAGGCGTGACAAGGCTTGACAACCTGTCAGCTTGACAGGTGACAGCTTGACAGGTAGACAAGTGAGTGACACTCTGACATGTGGTGCATTGTTGTCACCTGTCAAGTCAGTCAGTGAGGCGTGACAAGGCTTGACAACCTGTCAGCTTGACAGGTGACAGCTTGACAGGTAGACAAGTGAGTGACACTCTGACATGTGGTGCATTGTTGTCACCTGTCAAGTCAGTCAGTGAGGCGTGACAAGGCTTGACAACCTGTCAGCTTGACAGGTGACAGCTTGACAGGTAGACAAGTGAGTGACACTCTGACATGTGGTGCATTGTTGTCACCTGTCAAGTCAGTCAGTGAGGCGTGACAAGGCTTGACAACCTGTCAGCTTGACAGGTGACAGCTTGACAGGTAGACAAGTGAGTGACACTCTGACATGTGGTGCATTGTTGTCACCTGTCAAGTCAGTCAGTGAGGCGTGACAAGGCTTGACAACCTGTCAGCTTGACAGGTGACAGCTTGACAGGTAGACAAGTGAGTGACACTCTGACATGTGGTGCATTGTTGTCACCTGTCAAGTCAGTCAGTGAGGCGTGACAAGGCTTGACAACCTGTCAGCTTGACAGGTGACAGCTTGACAGGTAGACAAGTGAGTGACACTCTGACATGTGGTGCATTGTTGTCACCTGTCAAGTCAGTCAGTGAGGCGTGACAAGGCTTGACAACCTGTCAGCTTGACAGGTGACAGCTTGACAGGTAGACAAGTGAGTGACACTCTGACATGTGGTGCATTGTTGTCACCTGTCAAGTCAGTCAGTGAGGCGTGACAAGGCTTGACAACCTGTCAGCTTGACAGGTGACAGCTTGACAGGTAGACAAGTGAGTGACACTCTGACATGTGGTGCATTGTTGTCACCTGTCAAGTCAGTCAGTGAGGCGTGACAAGGCTTGACAACCTGTCAGCTTGACAGGTGACAGCTTGACAGGTAGACAAGTGAGTGACACTCTGACATGTGGTGCATTGTTGTCACCTGTCAAGTCAGTCAGTGAGGCGTGACAAGGCTTGACAACCTGTCAGCTTGACAGGTGACAGCTTGACAGGTAGACAAGTGAGTGACACTCTGACATGTGGTGCATTGTTGTCACCTGTCAAGTCAGTCAGTGAGGCGTGACAAGGCTTGACAACCTGTCAGCTTGACAGGTGACAGCTTGACAGGTAGACAAGTGAGTGACACTCTGACATGTGGTGCATTGTTGTCACCTGTCAAGTCAGTCAGTGAGGCGTGACAAGGCTTGACAACCTGTCAGCTTGACAGGTGACAGCTTGACAGGTAGACAAGTGAGTGACACTCTGACATGTGGTGCATTGTTGTCACCTGTCAAGTCAGTCAGTGAGGCGTGACAAGGCTTGACAACCTGTCAGCTTGACAGGTGACAGCTTGACAGGTAGACAAGTGAGTGACACTCTGACATGTGGTGCATTGTTGTCACCTGTCAAGTCAGTCAGTGAGGCGTGACAAGGCTTGACAACCTGTCAGCTTGACAGGTGACAGCTTGACAGGTAGACAAGTGAGTGACACTCTGACATGTGGTGCATTGTTGTCACCTGTCAAGTCAGTCAGTGAGGCGTGACAAGGCTTGACAACCTGTCAGCTTGACAGGTGACAGCTTGACAGGTAGACAAGTGAGTGACACTCTGACATGTGGTGCATTGTTGTCACCTGTCAAGTCAGTCAGTGAGGCGTGACAAGGCTTGACAACCTGTCAGCTTGACAGGTGACAGCTTGACAGGTAGACAAGTGAGTGACACTCTGACATGTGGTGCATTGTTGTCACCTGTCAAGTCAGTCAGTGAGGCGTGACAAGGCTTGACAACCTGTCAGCTTGACAGGTGACAGCTTGACAGGTAGACAAGTGAGTGACACTCTGACATGTGGTGCATTGTTGTCACCTGTCAAGTCAGTCAGTGAGGCGTGACAAGGCTTGACAACCTGTCAGCTTGACAGGTGACAGCTTGACAGGTAGACAAGTGAGTGACACTCTGACATGTGGTGCATTGTTGTCACCTGTCAAGTCAGTCAGTGAGGCGTGACAAGGCTTGACAACCTGTCAGCTTGACAGGTGACAGCTTGACAGGTAGACAAGTGAGTGACACTCTGACATGTGGTGCATTGTTGTCACCTGTCAAGTCAGTCAGTGAGGCGTGACAAGGCTTGACAACCTGTCAGCTTGACAGGTGACAGCTTGACAGGTAGACAAGTGAGTGACACTCTGACATGTGGTGCATTGTTGTCACCTGTCAAGTCAGTCAGTGAGGCGTGACAAGGCTTGACAACCTGTCAGCTTGACAGGTGACAGCTTGACAGGTAGACAAGTGAGTGACACTCTGACATGTGGTGCATTGTTGTCACCTGTCAAGTCAGTCAGTGAGGCGTGACAAGGCTTGACAACCTGTCAGCTTGACAGGTGACAGCTTGACAGGTAGACAAGTGAGTGACACTCTGACATGTGGTGCATTGTTGTCACCTGTCAAGTCAGTCAGTGAGGCGTGACAAGGCTTGACAACCTGTCAGCTTGACAGGTGACAGCTTGACAGGTAGACAAGTGAGTGACACTCTGACATGTGGTGCATTGTTGTCACCTGTCAAGTCAGTCAGTGAGGCGTGACAAGGCTTGACAACCTGTCAGCTTGACAGGTGACAGCTTGACAGGTAGACAAGTGAGTGACACTCTGACATGTGGTGCATTGTTGTCACCTGTCAAGTCAGTCAGTGAGGCGTGACAAGGCTTGACAACCTGTCAGCTTGACAGGTGACAGCTTGACAGGTAGACAAGTGAGTGACACTCTGACATGTGGTGCATTGTTGTCACTGTCAAGTCAGTCAGTGAGGCGTGACAAGGCTTGACAACCTGTCAGCTTGACAGGTGACAGCTTGACAGGTAGACAAGTGAGTGACACTCTGACATGTGGTGCATTGTTGTCACCTGTCAAGTCAGTCAGTGAGGCGTGACAAGGCTTGACAACCTGTCAGCTTGACAGGTGACAGCTTGACAGGTAGACAAGTGAGTGACACTCTGACATGTGGTGCATTGTTGTCACCTGTCAAGTCAGTCAGTGAGGCGTGACAAGGCTTGACAACCTGTCAGCTTGACAGGTGACAGCTTGACAGGTAGACAAGTGAGTGACACTCTGACATGTGGTGCATTGTTGTCACCTGTCAAGTCAGTCAGTGAGGCGTGACAAGGCTTGACAACCTGTCAGCTTGACAGGTGACAGCTTGACAGGTAGACAAGTGAGTGACACTCTGACATGTGGTGCATTGTTGTCACCTGTCAAGTCAGTCAGTGAGGCGTGACAAGGCTTGACAACCTGTCAGCTTGACAGGTGACAGCTTGACAGGTAGACAAGTGAGTGACACTCTGACATGTGGTGCATTGTTGTCACCTGTCAAGTCAGTCAGTGAGGCGTGACAAGGCTTGACAACCTGTCAGCTTGACAGGTGACAGCTTGACAGGTAGACAAGTGAGTGACACTCTGACATGTGGTGCATTGTTGTCTACTGTCAAGTCAGTCAGTGAGGCGTGACAAGGCTTGACAACCTGTCAGCTTGACAGGTGACAGCTTGACAGGTAGACAAGTGAGTGACACTCTGACATGTGGTGCATTGTTGTCACCTGTCAAGTCAGTCAGTGAGGCGTGACAAGGCTTGACAACCTGTCAGCTTGACAGGTGACAGCTTGACAGGTAGACAAGTGAGTGACACTCTGACATGTGGTGCATTGTTGTCACTGTCAAGTCAGTCAGTGAGGCGTGACAAGGCTTGACAACCTGTCAGCTTGACAGGTGACAGCTTGACAGGTAGACAAGTGAGTGACACTCTGACATGTGGTGCATTGTTGTCACCTGTCAAGTCAGTCAGTGAGGCGTGACAAGGCTTGACAACCTGTCAGCTTGACAGGTGACAGCTTGACAGGTAGACAAGTGAGTGACACTCTGACATGTGGTGCATTGTTGTCACTGTCAAGTCAGTCAGTGAGGCGTGACAAGGCTTGACAACCTGTCAGCTTGACAGGTGACAGCTTGACAGGTAGACAAGTGAGTGACACTCTGACATGTGGTGCATTGTTGTCACCTGTCAAGTCAGTCAGTGAGGCGTGACAAGGCTTGACAACCTGTCAGCTTGACAGGTGACAGCTTGACAGGTAGACAAGTGAGTGACACTCTGACATGTGGTGCATTGTTGTCACTGTCAAGTCAGTCAGTGAGGCGTGACAAGGCTTGACAACCTGTCAGCTTGACAGGTGACAGCTTGACAGGTAGACAAGTGAGTGACACTCTGACATGTGGTGCATTGTTGTCACCTGTCAAGTCAGTCAGTGAGGCGTGACAAGGCTTGACAACCTGTCAGCTTGACAGGTGACAGCTTGACAGGTAGACAAGTGAGTGACACTCTGACATGTGGTGCATTGTTGTCACTGTCAAGTCAGTCAGTGAGGCGTGACAAGGCTTGACAACCTGTCAGCTTGACAGGTGACAGCTTGACAGGTAGACAAGTGAGTGACACTCTGACATGTGGTGCATTGTTGTCACCTGTCAAGTCAGTCAGTGAGGCGTGACAAGGCTTGACAACCTGTCAGCTTGACAGGTGACAGCTTGACAGGTAGACAAGTGAGTGACACTCTGACATGTGGTGCATTGTTGTCACCTGTCAAGTCAGTCAGTGAGGCGTGACAAGGCTTGACAACCTGTCAGCTTGACAGGTGACAGCTTGACAGGTAGACAAGTGAGTGACACTCTGACATGTGGTGCATTGTTGTCACCTGTCAAGTCAGTCAGTGAGGCGTGACAAGGCTTGACAACCTGTCAGCTTGACAGGTGACAGCTTGACAGGTAGACAAGTGAGTGACACTCTGACATGTGGTGCATTGTTGTCACCTGTCAAGTCAGTCAGTGAGGCGTGACAAGGCTTGACAACCTGTCAGCTTGACAGGTGACAGCTTGACAGGTAGACAAGTGAGTGACACTCTGACATGTGGTGCATTGTTGTCACTGTCAAGTCAGTCAGTGAGGCGTGACAAGGCTTGACAACCTGTCAGCTTGACAGGTGACAGCTTGACAGGTAGACAAGTGAGTGACACTCTGACATGTGGTGCATTGTTGTCACCTGTCAAGTCAGTCAGTGAGGCGTGACAAGGCTTGACAACCTGTCAGCTTGACAGGTGACAGCTTGACAGGTAGACAAGTGAGTGACACTCTGACATGTGGTGCATTGTTGTCACCTGTCAAGTCAGTCAGTGAGGCGTGACAAGGCTTGACAACCTGTCAGCTTGACAGGTGACAGCTTGACAGGTAGACAAGTGAGTGACACTCTGACATGTGGTGCATTGTTGTCACCTGTCAAGTCAGTCAGTGAGGCGTGACAAGGCTTGACAACCTGTCAGCTTGACAGGTGACAGCTTGACAGGTAGACAAGTGAGTGACACTCTGACATGTGGTGCATTGTTGTCACCTGTCAAGTCAGTCAGTGAGGCGTGACAAGGCTTGACAACCTGTCAGCTTGACAGGTGACAGCTTGACAGGTAGACAAGTGAGTGACACTCTGACATGTGGTGCATTGTTGTCACCTGTCAAGTCAGTCAGTGAGGCGTGACAAGGCTTGACAACCTGTCAGCTTGACAGGTGACAGCTTGACAGGTAGACAAGTGAGTGACACTCTGACATGTGGTGCATTGTTGTCACCTGTCAAGTCAGTCAGTGAGGCGTGACAAGGCTTGACAACCTGTCAGCTTGACAGGTGACAGCTTGACAGGTAGACAAGTGAGTGACACTCTGACATGTGGTGCATTGTTGTCACCTGTCAAGTCAGTCAGTGAGGCGTGACAAGGCTTGACAACCTGTCAGCTTGACAGGTGACAGCTTGACAGGTAGACAAGTGAGTGACACTCTGACATGTGGTGCATTGTTGTCACCTGTCAAGTCAGTCAGTGAGGCGTGACAAGGCTTGACAACCTGTCAGCTTGACAGGTGACAGCTTGACAGGTAGACAAGTGAGTGACACTCTGACATGTGGTGCATTGTTGTCACCTGTCAAGTCAGTCAGTGAGGCGTGACAAGGCTTGACAACCTGTCAGCTTGACAGGTGACAGCTTGACAGGTAGACAAGTGAGTGACACTCTGACATGTGGTGCATTGTTGTCACCTGTCAAGTCAGTCAGTGAGGCGTGACAAGGCTTGACAACCTGTCAGCTTGACAGGTGACAGCTTGACAGGTAGACAAGTGAGTGACACTCTGACATGTGGTGCATTGTTGTCACCTGTCAAGTCAGTCAGTGAGGCGTGACAAGGCTTGACAACCTGTCAGCTTGACAGGTGACAGCTTGACAGGTAGACAAGTGAGTGACACTCTGACATGTGGTGCATTGTTGTCACCTGTCAAGTCAGTCAGTGAGGCGTGACAAGGCTTGACAACCTGTCAGCTTGACAGGTGACAGCTTGACAGGTAGACAAGTGAGTGACACTCTGACATGTGGTGCATTGTTGTCACCTGTCAAGTCAGTCAGTGAGGCGTGACAAGGCTTGACAACCTGTCAGCTTGACAGGTGACAGCTTGACAGGTAGACAAGTGAGTGACACTCTGACATGTGGTGCATTGTTGTCACCTGTCAAGTCAGTCAGTGAGGCGTGACAAGGCTTGACAACCTGTCAGCTTGACAGGTGACAGCTTGACAGGTAGACAAGTGAGTGACACTCTGACATGTGGTGCATTGTTGTCACCTGTCAAGTCAGTCAGTGAGGCGTGACAAGGCTTGACAACCTGTCAGCTTGACAGGTGACAGCTTGACAGGTAGACAAGTGAGTGACACTCTGACATGTGGTGCATTGTTGTCACCTGTCAAGTCAGTCAGTGAGGCGTGACAAGGCTTGACAACCTGTCAGCTTGACAGGTGACAGCTTGACAGGTAGACAAGTGAGTGACACTCTGACATGTGGTGCATTGTTGTCACCTGTCAAGTCAGTCAGTGAGGCGTGACAAGGCTTGACAACCTGTCAGCTTGACAGGTGACAGCTTGACAGGTAGACAAGTGAGTGACACTCTGACATGTGGTGCATTGTTGTCACCTGTCAAGTCAGTCAGTGAGGCGTGACAAGGCTTGACAACCTGTCAGCTTGACAGGTGACAGCTTGACAGGTAGACAAGTGAGTGACACTCTGACATGTGGTGCATTGTTGTCACCTGTCAAGTCAGTCAGTGAGGCGTGACAAGGCTTGACAACCTGTCAGCTTGACAGGTGACAGCTTGACAGGTAGACAAGTGAGTGACACTCTGACATGTGGTGCATTGTTGTCACCTGTCAAGTCAGTCAGTGAGGCGTGACAAGGCTTGACAACCTGTCAGCTTGACAGGTGACAGCTTGACAGGTAGACAAGTGAGTGACACTCTGACATGTGGTGCATTGTTGTCACCTGTCAAGTCAGTCAGTGAGGCGTGACAAGGCTTGACAACCTGTCAGCTTGACAGGTGACAGCTTGACAGGTAGACAAGTGAGTGACACTCTGACATGTGGTGCATTGTTGTCACCTGTCAAGTCAGTCAGTGAGGCGTGACAAGGCTTGACAACCTGTCAGCTTGACAGGTGACAGCTTGACAGGTAGACAAGTGAGTGACACTCTGACATGTGGTGCATTGTTGTCACCTGTCAAGTCAGTCAGTGAGGCGTGACAAGGCTTGACAACCTGTCAGCTTGACAGGTGACAGCTTGACAGGTAGACAAGTGAGTGACACTCTGACATGTGGTGCATTGTTGTCACCTGTCAAGTCAGTCAGTGAGGCGTGACAAGGCTTGACAACCTGTCAGCTTGACAGGTGACAGCTTGACAGGTAGACAAGTGAGTGACACTCTGACATGTGGTGCATTGTTGTCACCTGTCAAGTCAGTCAGTGAGGCGTGACAAGGCTTGACAACCTGTCAGCTTGACAGGTGACAGCTTGACAGGTAGACAAGTGAGTGACACTCTGACATGTGGTGCATTGTTGTCACCTGTCAAGTCAGTCAGTGAGGCGTGACAAGGCTTGACAACCTGTCAGCTTGACAGGTGACAGCTTGACAGGTAGACAAGTGAGTGACACTCTGACATGTGGTGCATTGTTGTCACCTGTCAAGTCAGTCAGTGAGGCGTGACAAGGCTTGACAACCTGTCAGCTTGACAGGTGACAGCTTGACAGGTAGACAAGTGAGTGACACTCTGACATGTGGTGCATTGTTGTCACCTGTCAAGTCAGTCAGTGAGGCGTGACAAGGCTTGACAACCTGTCAGCTTGACAGGTGACAGCTTGACAGGTAGACAAGTGAGTGACACTCTGACATGTGGTGCATTGTTGTCACTGTCAAGTCAGTCAGTGAGGCGTGACAAGGCTTGACAACCTGTCAGCTTGACAGGTGACAGCTTGACAGGTAGACAAGTGAGTGACACTCTGACATGTGGTGCATTGTTGTCACCTGTCAAGTCAGTCAGTGAGGCGTGACAAGGCTTGACAACCTGTCAGCTTGACAGGTGACAGCTTGACAGGTAGACAAGTGAGTGACACTCTGACATGTGGTGCATTGTTGTCACCTGTCAAGTCAGTCAGTGAGGCGTGACAAGGCTTGACAACCTGTCAGCTTGACAGGTGACAGCTTGACAGGTAGACAAGTGAGTGACACTCTGACATGTGGTGCATTGTTGTCACCTGTCAAGTCAGTCAGTGAGGCGTGACAAGGCTTGACAACCTGTCAGCTTGACAGGTGACAGCTTGACAGGTAGACAAGTGAGTGACACTCTGACATGTGGTGCATTGTTGTCACTGTCAAGTCAGTCAGTGAGGCGTGACAAGGCTTGACAACCTGTCAGCTTGACAGGTGACAGCTTGACAGGTAGACAAGTGAGTGACACTCTGACATGTGGTGCATTGTTGTCACCTGTCAAGTCAGTCAGTGAGGCGTGACAAGGCTTGACAACCTGTCAGCTTGACAGGTGACAGCTTGACAGGTAGACAAGTGAGTGACACTCTGACATGTGGTGCATTGTTGTCACCTGTCAAGTCAGTCAGTGAGGCGTGACAAGGCTTGACAACCTGTCAGCTTGACAGGTGACAGCTTGACAGGTAGACAAGTGAGTGACACTCTGACATGTGGTGCATTGTTGTCACCTGTCAAGTCAGTCAGTGAGGCGTGACAAGGCTTGACAACCTGTCAGCTTGACAGGTGACAGCTTGACAGGTAGACAAGTGAGTGACACTCTGACATGTGGTGCATTGTTGTCACCTGTCAAGTCAGTCAGTGAGGCGTGACAAGGCTTGACAACCTGTCAGCTTGACAGGTGACAGCTTGACAGGTAGACAAGTGAGTGACACTCTGACATGTGGTGCATTGTTGTCACCTGTCAAGTCAGTCAGTGAGGCGTGACAAGGCTTGACAACCTGTCAGCTTGACAGGTGACAGCTTGACAGGTAGACAAGTGAGTGACACTCTGACATGTGGTGCATTGTTGTCACCTGTCAAGTCAGTCAGTGAGGCGTGACAAGGCTTGACAACCTGTCAGCTTGACAGGTGACAGCTTGACAGGTAGACAAGTGAGTGACACTCTGACATGTGGTGCATTGTTGTCACCTGTCAAGTCAGTCAGTGAGGCGTGACAAGGCTTGACAACCTGTCAGCTTGACAGGTGACAGCTTGACAGGTAGACAAGTGAGTGACACTCTGACATGTGGTGCATTGTTGTCACCTGTCAAGTCAGTCAGTGAGGCGTGACAAGGCTTGACAACCTGTCAGCTTGACAGGTGACAGCTTGACAGGTAGACAAGTGAGTGACACTCTGACATGTGGTGCATTGTTGTCACCTGTCAAGTCAGTCAGTGAGGCGTGACAAGGCTTGACAACCTGTCAGCTTGACAGGTGACAGCTTGACAGGTAGACAAGTGAGTGACACTCTGACATGTGGTGCATTGTTGTCACCTGTCAAGTCAGTCAGTGAGGCGTGACAAGGCTTGACAACCTGTCAGCTTGACAGGTGACAGCTTGACAGGTAGACAAGTGAGTGACACTCTGACATGTGGTGCATTGTTGTCACCTGTCAAGTCAGTCAGTGAGGCGTGACAAGGCTTGACAACCTGTCAGCTTGACAGGTGACAGCTTGACAGGTAGACAAGTGAGTGACACTCTGACATGTGGTGCATTGTTGTCACCTGTCAAGTCAGTCAGTGAGGCGTGACAAGGCTTGACAACCTGTCAGCTTGACAGGTGACAGCTTGACAGGTAGACAAGTGAGTGACACTCTGACATGTGGTGCATTGTTGTCACCTGTCAAGTCAGTCAGTGAGGCGTGACAAGGCTTGACAACCTGTCAGCTTGACAGGTGACAGCTTGACAGGTAGACAAGTGAGTGACACTCTGACATGTGGTGCATTGTTGTCACCTGTCAAGTCAGTCAGTGAGGCGTGACAAGGCTTGACAACCTGTCAGCTTGACAGGTGACAGCTTGACAGGTAGACAAGTGAGTGACACTCTGACATGTGGTGCATTGTTGTCACCTGTCAAGTCAGTCAGTGAGGCGTGACAAGGCTTGACAACCTGTCAGCTTGACAGGTGACAGCTTGACAGGTAGACAAGTGAGTGACACTCTGACATGTGGTGCATTGTTGTCACCTGTCAAGTCAGTCAGTGAGGCGTGACAAGGCTTGACAACCTGTCAGCTTGACAGGTGACAGCTTGACAGGTAGACAAGTGAGTGACACTCTGACATGTGGTGCATTGTTGTCACTGTCAAGTCAGTCAGTGAGGCGTGACAAGGCTTGACAACCTGTCAGCTTGACAGGTGACAGCTTGACAGGTAGACAAGTGAGTGACACTCTGACATGTGGTGCATTGTTGTCACCTGTCAAGTCAGTCAGTGAGGCGTGACAAGGCTTGACAACCTGTCAGCTTGACAGGTGACAGCTTGACAGGTAGACAAGTGAGTGACACTCTGACATGTGGTGCATTGTTGTCACCTGTCAAGTCAGTCAGTGAGGCGTGACAAGGCTTGACAACCTGTCAGCTTGACAGGTGACAGCTTGACAGGTAGACAAGTGAGTGACACTCTGACATGTGGTGCATTGTTGTCACCTGTCAAGTCAGTCAGTGAGGCGTGACAAGGCTTGACAACCTGTCAGCTTGACAGGTGACAGCTTGACAGGTAGACAAGTGAGTGACACTCTGACATGTGGTGCATTGTTGTCACCTGTCAAGTCAGTCAGTGAGGCGTGACAAGGCTTGACAACCTGTCAGCTTGACAGGTGACAGCTTGACAGGTAGACAAGTGAGTGACACTCTGACATGTGGTGCATTGTTGTCACCTGTCAAGTCAGTCAGTGAGGCGTGACAAGGCTTGACAACCTGTCAGCTTGACAGGTGACAGCTTGACAGGTAGACAAGTGAGTGACACTCTGACATGTGGTGCATTGTTGTCACCTGTCAAGTCAGTCAGTGAGGCGTGACAAGGCTTGACAACCTGTCAGCTTGACAGGTGACAGCTTGACAGGTAGACAAGTGAGTGACACTCTGACATGTGGTGCATTGTTGTCACCTGTCAAGTCAGTCAGTGAGGCGTGACAAGGCTTGACAACCTGTCAGCTTGACAGGTGACAGCTTGACAGGTAGACAAGTGAGTGACACTCTGACATGTGGTGCATTGTTGTCACCTGTCAAGTCAGTCAGTGAGGCGTGACAAGGCTTGACAACCTGTCAGCTTGACAGGTGACAGCTTGACAGGTAGACAAGTGAGTGACACTCTGACATGTGGTGCATTGTTGTCACCTGTCAAGTCAGTCAGTGAGGCGTGACAAGGCTTGACAACCTGTCAGCTTGACAGGTGACAGCTTGACAGGTAGACAAGTGAGTGACACTCTGACATGTGGTGCATTGTTGTCACCTGTCAAGTCAGTCAGTGAGGCGTGACAAGGCTTGACAACCTGTCAGCTTGACAGGTGACAGCTTGACAGGTAGACAAGTGAGTGACACTCTGACATGTGGTGCATTGTTGTCACCTGTCAAGTCAGTCAGTGAGGCGTGACAAGGCTTGACAACCTGTCAGCTTGACAGGTGACAGCTTGACAGGTAGACAAGTGAGTGACACTCTGACATGTGGTGCATTGTTGTCACCTGTCAAGTCAGTCAGTGAGGCGTGACAAGGCTTGACAACCTGTCAGCTTGACAGGTGACAGCTTGACAGGTAGACAAGTGAGTGACACTCTGACATGTGGTGCATTGTTGTCTACTGTCAAGTCAGTCAGTGAGGCGTGACAAGGCTTGACAACCTGTCAGCTTGACAGGTGACAGCTTGACAGGTAGACAAGTGAGTGACACTCTGACATGTGGTGCATTGTTGTCACCTGTCAAGTCAGTCAGTGAGGCGTGACAAGGCTTGACAACCTGTCAGCTTGACAGGTGACAGCTTGACAGGTAGACAAGTGAGTGACACTCTGACATGTGGTGCATTGTTGTCACCTGTCAAGTCAGTCAGTGAGGCGTGACAAGGCTTGACAACCTGTCAGCTTGACAGGTGACAGCTTGACAGGTAGACAAGTGAGTGACACTCTGACATGTGGTGCATTGTTGTCACCTGTCAAGTCAGTCAGTGAGGCGTGACAAGGCTTGACAACCTGTCAGCTTGACAGGTGACAGCTTGACAGGTAGACAAGTGAGTGACACTCTGACATGTGGTGCATTGTTGTCACCTGTCAAGTCAGTCAGTGAGGCGTGACAAGGCTTGACAACCTGTCAGCTTGACAGGTGACAGCTTGACAGGTAGACAAGTGAGTGACACTCTGACATGTGGTGCATTGTTGTCACCTGTCAAGTCAGTCAGTGAGGCGTGACAAGGCTTGACAACCTGTCAGCTTGACAGGTGACAGCTTGACAGGTAGACAAGTGAGTGACACTCTGACATGTGGTGCATTGTTGTCACCTGTCAAGTCAGTCAGTGAGGCGTGACAAGGCTTGACAACCTGTCAGCTTGACAGGTGACAGCTTGACAGGTAGACAAGTGAGTGACACTCTGACATGTGGTGCATTGTTGTCACCTGTCAAGTCAGTCAGTGAGGCGTGACAAGGCTTGACAACCTGTCAGCTTGACAGGTGACAGCTTGACAGGTAGACAAGTGAGTGACACTCTGACATGTGGTGCATTGTTGTCACCTGTCAAGTCAGTCAGTGAGGCGTGACAAGGCTTGACAACCTGTCAGCTTGACAGGTGACAGCTTGACAGGTAGACAAGTGAGTGACACTCTGACATGTGGTGCATTGTTGTCACCTGTCAAGTCAGTCAGTGAGGCGTGACAAGGCTTGACAACCTGTCAGCTTGACAGGTGACAGCTTGACAGGTAGACAAGTGAGTGACACTCTGACATGTGGTGCATTGTTGTCACCTGTCAAGTCAGTCAGTGAGGCGTGACAAGGCTTGACAACCTGTCAGCTTGACAGGTGACAGCTTGACAGGTAGACAAGTGAGTGACACTCTGACATGTGGTGCATTGTTGTCACCTGTCAAGTCAGTCAGTGAGGCGTGACAAGGCTTGACAACCTGTCAGCTTGACAGGTGACAGCTTGACAGGTAGACAAGTGAGTGACACTCTGACATGTGGTGCATTGTTGTCACCTGTCAAGTCAGTCAGTGAGGCGTGACAAGGCTTGACAACCTGTCAGCTTGACAGGTGACAGCTTGACAGGTAGACAAGTGAGTGACACTCTGACATGTGGTGCATTGTTGTCACCTGTCAAGTCAGTCAGTGAGGCGTGACAAGGCTTGACAACCTGTCAGCTTGACAGGTGACAGCTTGACAGGTAGACAAGTGAGTGACACTCTGACATGTGGTGCATTGTTGTCACTGTCAAGTCAGTCAGTGAGGCGTGACAAGGCTTGACAACCTGTCAGCTTGACAGGTGACAGCTTGACAGGTAGACAAGTGAGTGACACTCTGACATGTGGTGCATTGTTGTCACCTGTCAAGTCAGTCAGTGAGGCGTGACAAGGCTTGACAACCTGTCAGCTTGACAGGTGACAGCTTGACAGGTAGACAAGTGAGTGACACTCTGACATGTGGTGCATTGTTGTCACCTGTCAAGTCAGTCAGTGAGGCGTGACAAGGCTTGACAACCTGTCAGCTTGACAGGTGACAGCTTGACAGGTAGACAAGTGAGTGACACTCTGACATGTGGTGCATTGTTGTCTACTGTCAAGTCAGTCAGTGAGGCGTGACAAGGCTTGACAACCTGTCAGCTTGACAGGTGACAGCTTGACAGGTAGACAAGTGAGTGACACTCTGACATGTGGTGCATTGTTGTCACCTGTCAAGTCAGTCAGTGAGGCGTGACAAGGCTTGACAACCTGTCAGCTTGACAGGTGACAGCTTGACAGGTAGACAAGTGAGTGACACTCTGACATGTGGTGCATTGTTGTCACCTGTCAAGTCAGTCAGTGAGGCGTGACAAGGCTTGACAACCTGTCAGCTTGACAGGTGACAGCTTGACAGGTAGACAAGTGAGTGACACTCTGACATGTGGTGCATTGTTGTCACCTGTCAAGTCAGTCAGTGAGGCGTGACAAGGCTTGACAACCTGTCAGCTTGACAGGTGACAGCTTGACAGGTAGACAAGTGAGTGACACTCTGACATGTGGTGCATTGTTGTCACCTGTCAAGTCAGTCAGTGAGGCGTGACAAGGCTTGACAACCTGTCAGCTTGACAGGTGACAGCTTGACAGGTAGACAAGTGAGTGACACTCTGACATGTGGTGCATTGTTGTCAACTGTCAAGTCAGTCAGTGAGGCGTGACAAGGCTTGACAACCTGTCAGCTTGACAGGTGACAGCTTGACAGGTAGACAAGTGAGTGACACTCTGACATGTGGTGCATTGTTGTCACCTGTCAAGTCAGTCAGTGAGGCGTGACAAGGCTTGACAACCTGTCAGCTTGACAGGTGACAGCTTGACAGGTAGACAAGTGAGTGACACTCTGACATGTGGTGCATTGTTGTCACCTGTCAAGTCAGTCAGTGAGGCGTGACAAGGCTTGACAACCTGTCAGCTTGACAGGTGACAGCTTGACAGGTAGACAAGTGAGTGACACTCTGACATGTGGTGCATTGTTGTCACCTGTCAAGTCAGTCAGTGAGGCGTGACAAGGCTTGACAACCTGTCAGCTTGACAGGTGACAGCTTGACAGGTAGACAAGTGAGTGACACTCTGACATGTGGTGCATTGTTGTCACCTGTCAAGTCAGTCAGTGAGGCGTGACAAGGCTTGACAACCTGTCAGCTTGACAGGTGACAGCTTGACAGGTAGACAAGTGAGTGACACTCTGACATGTGGTGCATTGTTGTCACTGTCAAGTCAGTCAGTGAGGCGTGACAAGGCTTGACAACCTGTCAGCTTGACAGGTGACAGCTTGACAGGTAGACAAGTGAGTGACACTCTGACATGTGGTGCATTGTTGTCACCTGTCAAGTCGGTCAGTGAGGCGTGACAAGGCTTGACAACCTGTCAGCTTGACAGGTGACAGCTTGACAGGTAGACAAGTGAGTGACACTCTGACATGTGGTGCATTGTTGTCACCTGTCAAGTCAGTCAGTGAGGCGTGACAAGGCTTGACAACCTGTCAGCTTGACAGGTGACAGCTTGACAGGTAGACAAGTGAGTGACACTCTGACATGTGGTGCATTGTTGTCACCTGTCAAGTCAGTCAGTGAGGCGTGACAAGGCTTGACAACCTGTCAGCTTGACAGGTGACAGCTTGAGAGGTAGACAAGTGAGTGACATCTGACATGTGGTGCATGTTGTCACCTGTCAAAGCTTGACAGTGA
>MRSW03000307.1:0-35379 GCA_001923025.3 Taenia multiceps | reverse complement strand
TCAGTCAGTGAGGCGTGACAAGGCTTGACAACCTGTCAGCTTGACAGGTTGCAGCTTGACAGTAGACAAGTGAGTGACACTCTGACATTGGTGCATTGTTGTCACCGTCAAGTCAGTCAGTGAGCTGACAAGCTTGACAACCTGTCAGCTTGACAGGTGACAGCTTGACAGGTAGACGTGATGACACTGACATGTGTGCATTGTTGTCACCTGTCAAGTCAGTCAGTGAGCGTGACAAGGCTTGACAACCTTCAGCTTGACGGTTGACAAGCTTGACAGTAGACAAGTGAGTGACACTCTGCATGTGGTGCATTGTTGTCACCTGTCAAGTCAGTCAGTGAGGCGTGACAGCTTGACAACCTGTCAGCTTGACAGGTGACAGCTTGACAGGTAGACCAAGTGAGTGACACTCTGACATGTGGTGCATTGTGTCACCTGTCAAGTCAGTCATGAGAGGGCGTGACAAGGCTTGACACCTGTCAGCTTGACAGGTGACAGCTTGACAGGTAGACAAGTGAGTGACACTCTGACTTTGGTGGCATTGTTGTCACCTGTCAATCGTAGTGAGGCGTGACAAGGCTTGACAACCTGTCGCTTGACAGGTGACAGCTTGACGGTAGACAAGTGAGTGACATCCGACATGTGGTGCATTGTTGTCACCTGTCAAGTCAGTCTGAGGGCGTGACAAGGCTTGACAACCTGTCACTTGACAGGTGACAGCTTGACAGGTAACAAGTGAGACACTCTACGATGTGGTGCATTGTTGTCACCTGTCAAGTCAGTCAGTGAGGCGTGACAAGGCTTGACAACCTGTCAGCTTGACAGTGACAGCTTGACAGGTAGACAAGTGAGTGACACTCTGACATGTGTGCATTGTTGTCACCTGTCAAGTCAGTCAGTGAGGCGTGACAAGGCCTTGAACAACCTGTCAGCTTGACAGGTGACAGCTTGACAGGTAGACAAGTGAGTGACACTCTGACATGTGGTGCATTGTTGTCACTGTCAAGTCAGTCATGAGGCGTGACAAGGCTTGACACCTGTCAGCTTGACAGGTGACAGCTTGACAGGTAGACAAGTGAGTGACACTCTGACATTGGTGCATTGTTGTCACCTGTCAAGTCAGTCAGTGAGGCGTGACAAGGCTTGACAACCTGTCAGCTTGACAGGTGACAGCTTGACAGTAGACAAGTGAGTGACACTCTGACATGTGGTGCATTGTTTCACCTGTCAGTCAGTCAGTGAGGCGTGACAAGGCTTGACAACCTGTCAGCTTGACAGGTGACAGCTTGACAGGTAGACAAGTGAGTGACACTCTGACATGTGGTGCATTGTTGTCACCTGTCAAGTCAGTCAGTGAGGCGTGACAAGGCTTGACAACCTGTCAGCTTGACAGGTGACAGCTTGACAGTAGACAAGTGAGTGACACTCTGACATGTGGTGCATTGTTGTCACCTGTCAAGTCAGTCAGTGAGGCGTGACAAGGCTTGACAACCTGTCAGCTTGACAGGTGACAGCTTGACAGGTAGACAAGTGAGTGACACTCTGACATGTGGTGCATTGTTGTCACCTGTCAGTCAAGTCGGCGTGACAAGGCTTGACAACCTGTCAGCTTGACAGGTGACAGCTTGACAGGTAACAATGAGTGACACTCTGACATGTGGTGCATTGTTGTCACCTGTCAGTCAGTCAATGAGTGACAAGGCTTGACAACCTGTCAGCTTGACAGGTGACAGCTTGACAGTAACAATGAGTGACACTCTGACATGTGGTGCATTGTTGTCACCTGTCAAGTCAGTCAGTGAGGCGTGACAAGGCTTGACAACCTGTCAGCTTGACAGGTGACAGCTTGACAGGTAGACAAGTGAGTGACACTCTGACATGTGGTGCATTGTTGTCACCTGTCAAGTCAGTCATGAGGCGTGACAAGGCTTGACAACCTGTCAGCTTGACAGGTGACAGCTTGACAGGTAGACAAGTGAGACACTCTGACATGTGTGCATTGTTTCACCTGTCAAGTAGTCTCAGTGAGGCGTGACAAGGCTTGACAACCTGTCAGCTTGACAGGTGACAGCTTGACAGGTAGACAGTGAGTGACACTCTGACATGTGGTGCATTGTTGTCACCTGTCAAGTCAGTCAGTGAGGCGTGACAAGGCTTGACAACCTGTCAGCTTGACAGGTGACAGCTTGACAGTGACAAGTGAGTGACACTCTGACATGTGGTGCATTGTTGTCACCTGTCAAGTCAGTCAGTGGGCGTGACAAGGCTTGACAACCTGTCAGCTTGACAGGTGACAGCTTGACAGGTAGACAAGTGAGTGACACTCTGACATGTGGTGCATTGTTGTCACCTGTCAAGTCAGTCAGTGAGGCGTGACAAGGCTTGACAACCTGTCAGCTTGACAGGTGACAGCTTGACAGGTAGACAATGAGACACTCTGACATGTGGTGCATTGTTGTCACCTGTCAAGTCAGTCAGTGAGGCGTGACAAGGCTTGACAACCTGTCAGCTTGACAGGTGACAGCTTGACAGGTAGACAAGTGAGTGACACTCTGACATGTGGTGCATTGTTGTCACCTGTCAAGTCAGTCAGTGAGGCGTGACAAGGCTTGACAACCTGTCAGCTTGACAGGTGACAGCTTGACAGGTAGACAAGTGAGTGACACTCTGACATGTGTGCATTGTTGTCACCTGTCAAGTCAGTCAGTGAGGCGTGACAAGGCTTGACAACCTGTCAGCTTGACAGGTGACAGCTTGACAGGTAGACAAGTGAGTGACCTCTGACATGTGGTGCATTGTTGTCACCTGTCAATCAGTCAGTGAGGCGTGACAAGGCTTGACAACCTGTCAGCTTGACAGGTGACAGCTTGACAGGTAGACAAGTGAGTGACACTCTGACATGTGGTGCATTGTTGTCACCTGTCAAGTCAGTCAGTGAGGCGTGACAAGGCTTGACAACCTGTCAGCTTGACAGGTGACAGCTTGACAGTAGACAAGTGAGTGACACTCTGACATGTGGTGCATTGTTGTCACCTGTCAGTCAGTCAGTGAGGCGTGACAAGGCTTGACAACCTGTCAGCTTGACAGGTGACAGCTTGACAGGTAGACAAGTGAGTGACACTCTGACATGTGGTGCATTGTTGTCACCTGTCAAGTCAGTCAGTGAGGCGTGACAAGGCTTGACAACCTGTCAGCTTGACAGGTGACAGCTTGACAGGTAGACAAGTGAGTGACACTCTGACATGTGGTGCATTGTTGTCACCTGTCAAGTCAGTCAGTGAGGCGTGACAAGGCTTGACAACCTGTCAGCTTGACAGGTGACAGCTTGACAGGTAGACAAGTGAGTGACACTCTGACATGTGGTGCATTGTTGTCACCTGTCAAGTCAGTCAGTGAGGCGTGACAAGGCTTGACAACCTGTCAGCTTGACAGGTGACAGCTTGACAGGTAGACAAGTGAGTGACACTCTGACATGTGGTGCATTGTTGTCACCTGTCAAGTCAGTCAGTGAGTAAGGCGTGACAAGGCTTGACAACCTGTCAGCTTGACAGGTGACAGCTTGACAGGTAGACAAGTGAGTGACACTCTGACATGTGGTGCATTGTTGTCACCTGTCAAGTCAGTCAGTGAGTAAGGCGTGACAAGGCTTGACAACCTGTCAGCTTGACAGGTGACAGCTTGACAGGTAGACAAGTGAGTGACACTCTGACATGTGGTGCATTGTTGTCACCTGTCAAGTCAGTCAGTGAGGCGTGACAAGGCTTGACAACCTGTCAGCTTGACAGGTGACAGCTTGACAGGTAGACAAGTGAGTGACACTCTGACATGTGGTGCATTGTTGTCACCTGTCAAGTCAGTCAGTGAGTAAGGCGTGACAAGGCTTGACAACCTGTCAGCTTGACAGGTGACAGCTTGACAGGTAGACAAGTGAGTGACACTCTGACATGTGGTGCATTGTTGTCACCTGTCAAGTCAGTCAGTGAGGCGTGACAAGGCTTGACAACCTGTCAGCTTGACAGGTGACAGCTTGACAGGTAGACAATTGAGTGACACTCTGACATGTGGTGCATTGTTGTCACCTGTCAAGTCAGTCAGTGAGAGGCGTGACAAGGCTTGACAACCTGTCAGCTTGACAGGTGACAGCTTGACAGGGACAGTGAGTGACACTCTGACATGTGGTGCATTGTTGTCACCTGTCAAGTCAGTCAGTGAGTAAGGCGTGACAAGGCTTGACAACCTGTCAGCTTGACAGGTGACAGCTTGACAGGTAGACAAGTGAGTGACACTCTGACATGTGGTGCATTGTTGTCACCTGTCAAGTCAGTCAGTGAGTAAGGCGTGACAAGGCTTGACAACCTGTCAGCTTGACAGGTGACAGCTTGACAGGTAGACAAGTGAGTGACACTCTGACATGTGGTGCATTGTTGTCACCTGTCAAGTCAGTCAGTAAGCGTGACAAGGCTTGACAACCTGTCAGCTTGACAGGTGACAGCTTGACAGGTAGACAAGTGAGTGACACTCTGACATGTGGTGCATTGTTGTCACCTGTCAGTCAGTCAGTGAGGCGTGACAAGGCTTGACAACCTGTCAGCTTGACAGGTGACAGCTTGACAGGTAGACAGTGAGTGACACTCTGACATGTGGTGCATTGTTGTCACCTGTCAAGTCAGTCAGTGAGTAAGGCGTGACAAGGCTTGACAACCTGTCAGCTTGACAGGTGACAGCTTGACAGGTAGACAAGTGAGTGACACTCTGACATGTGGTGCATTGTTGTCACCTGTCAAGTCAGTCAGTGAGTAAGGCGTGACAAGGCTTGACAACCTGTCAGCTTGACAGGTGACAGCTTGACAGGTAGACAAGTGAGTGACACTCTGACATGTGGTGCATTGTTGTCACCTGTCAAGTCAGTCAGTGAGGCGTGACAAGGCTTGACAACCTGTCAGCTTGACAGGTGACAGCTTGACAGGTAGACAAGTGAGTGACACTCTGACATGTGGTGCATTGTTGTCACCTGTCAAGTCAGTGAGTGAGGCGTGACAAGGCTTGACAACCTGTCAGCTTGACAGGTGACAGCTTGACAGGTAGACAAGTGAGTGACACTCTGACATGTGGTGCATTGTTGTCACCTGTCAAGTCAGTCAGTGAGGCGTGACAAGGCTTGACAACCTGTCAGCTTGACAGGTGACAGCTTGACAGGTAGACAAGTGAGTGACACTCTGACATGTGGTGCATTGTTGTCACCTGTCAAGTCAGTCAGTGAGTAAGGCGTGACAAGGCTTGACAACCTGTCAGCTTGACAGGTGACAGCTTGACAGTTAGACAAGTGAGTGACACTCTGACATGTGGTGCATTGTTGTCACCTGTCAAGTCAGTCAGTGAGTAAGGCGTGACAAGGCTTGACAACCTGTCAGCTTGACAGGTGACAGCTTGACAGGTAGACAAGTGAGTGACACTCTGACATGTGGTGCATTGTTGTCACCTGTCAAGTCAGTCAGTGAGTAAGGCGTGACAAGGCTTGACAACCTGTCAGCTTGACAGGTGACAGCTTGACAGGTAGACAAGTGAGTGACACTCTGACATGTGGTGCATTGTTGTCACCTGTCAAGTCAGTCAGTGAGGCGTGACAAGGCTTGACAACCTGTCAGCTTGACAGGTGACAGCTTGACAGGTAGACAAGTGAGTGACACTCTGACATGTGGTGCATTGTTGTCACCTGTCAAGTCAGTCAGTGAGTAAGGCGTGACAAGGCTTGACAACCTGTCAGCTTGACAGGTGACAGCTTGACAGGTAGACAAGTGAGTGACACTCTGACATGTGGTGCATTGTTGTCACCTGTCAAGTCAGTCAGTGAGTAAGGCGTGACAAGGCTTGACAACCTGTCAGCTTGACAGGTGACAGCTTGACAGGTAGACAAGTGAGTGACACTCTGACATGTGGTGCATTGTTGTCACCTGTCAAGTCAGTCAGTGAGTAAGGCGTGACAAGGCTTGACAACCTGTCAGCTTGACAGGTGACAGCTTGACAGGTAGACAAGTGAGTGACACTCTGACATGTGGTGCATTGTTGTCACCTGTCAAGTCAGTCAGTGAGTAAGGCGTGACAAGGCTTGACAACCTGTCAGCTTGACAGGTGACAGCTTGACAGGTAGACAAGTGAGTGACACTCTGACATGTGGTGCATTGTTGTCACCTGTCAAGTCAGTCAGTGAATAAGGCGTGACAAGGCTTGACAACCTGTCAGCTTGACAGGTGACAGCTTGACAGGTAGACAAGTGAGTGACACTCTGACATGTGGTGCATTGTTGTCACCTGTCAAGTCAGTCAGTGAGTAAGGCGTGACAAGGCTTGACAACCTGTCAGCTTGACAGGTGACAGCTTGACAGTTAGACAGGTGAGTGACACTCTGACATGTGGAGCATTGTTGCACCTGTCAAGTCAGTCAATGAGGCGTGACAAGGCTTGACAACCTGTCAGCTTGACAGGTGACAGCTTGACAGGTAGACAAGTGAGTGACACTCTGACATGTGGTGCATTGTTGTCACCTGTCAAGTCAGTCAGTGAGGCGTGACAAGGCTTGACAACCTGTCAGCTTGACAGGTGACAGCTTGACAGGTAGACAAGTGAGTGACACTCTGACATGTGGTGCATTGTTGTCACCTGTCAAGTCAGTCAGTGAGTAAGGCGTGACAAGGCTTGACAACCTGTCAGCTTGACAGGTGACAGCTTGACAGGTAGACAAGTGAGTGACACTCTGACATGTGGTGCATTGTTGTCACCTGTCAAGTCAGTCAGTGAGGCGTGACAAGGCTTGACAACCTGTCAGCTTGACAGGTGACAGCTTGACAGGTAGACAAGTGAGTGACACTCTGACATGTGGTGCATTGTTGTCACCTGTCAAGTCAGTCAGTGAGGCGTGACAAGGCTTGACAACCTGTCAGCTTGACAGGTGACAGCTTGACAGGTAGACAAGTGAGTGACACTCTGACATGTGGTGCATTGTTGTCACCTGTCAAGTCAGTCAGTGAGGCGTGACAAGGCTTGACAACCTGTCAGCTTGACAGGTGACAGCTTGACAGGTAGACAAGTGAGTGACACTCTGACATGTGGTGCATTGTTGTCACCTGTCAAGTCAGTCAGTGAGGCGTGACAAGGCTTGACAACCTGTCAGCTTGACAGGTGACAGCTTGACAGGTAGACAAGTGAGTGACACTCTGACATGTGGTGCATTGTTGTCACCTGTCAAGTCAGTCAGTGAGGCGTGACAAGGCTTGACAACCTGTCAGCTTGACAGGTGACAGCTTGACAGGTAGACAAGTGAGTGACACTCTGACATGTGGTGCATTGTTGTCACCTGTCAAGTCAGTCAGTGAGGCGTGACAAGGCTTGACAACCTGTCAGCTTGACAGGTGACAGCTTGACAGGTAGACAAGTGAGTGACACTCTGACATGTGGTGCATTGTTGTCACCTGTCAAGTCAGTCAGTGAGGCGTGACAAGGCTTGACAACCTGTCAGCTTGACAGGTGACAGCTTGACAGGTAGACAAGTGAGTGACACTCTGACATGTGGTGCATTGTTGTCACCTGTCAAGTCAGTCAGTGAGGCGTGACAAGGCTTGACAACCTGTCAGCTTGACAGGTGACAGCTTGACAGGTAGACAAGTGAGTGACACTCTGACATGTGGTGCATTGTTGTCACCTGTCAAGTCAGTCAGTGAGGCGTGACAAGGCTTGACAACCTGTCAGCTTGACAGGTGACAGCTTGACAGGTAGACAAGTGAGTGACACTCTGACATGTGGTGCATTGTTGTCACCTGTCAAGTCAGTCAGTGAGGCGTGACAAGGCTTGACAACCTGTCAGCTTGACAGGTGACAGCTTGACAGGTAGACAAGTGAGTGACACTCTGACATGTGGTGCATTGTTGTCACCTGTCAAGTCAGTCAGTGAGTCTGTGAGGCGTGACAAGGCTTGACAACCTGTCAGCTTGACAGGTGACAGCTTGACAGGTAGACAAGTGAGTGACACTCTGACATGTGGTGCATTGTTGTCACCTGTCAAGTCAGTCAGTGAGGCGTGACAAGGCTTGACAACCTGTCAGCTTGACAGGTGACAGCTTGACAGGTAGACAAGTGAGTGACACTCTGACATGTGGTGCATTGTTGTCACCTGTCAAGTCAGTCAGTGAGGCGTGACAAGGCTTGACAACCTGTCAGCTTGACAGGTGACAGCTTGACAGGTAGACAAGTGAGTGACACTCTGACATGTGGTGCATTGTTGTCACCTGTCAAGTCAGTCAGTGAGGCGTGACAAGGCTTGACAACCTGTCAGCTTGACAGGTGACAGCTTGACAGGTAGACAAGTGAGTGACACTCTGACATGTGGTGCATTGTTGTCACCTGTCAAGTCAGTCAGTGAGGCGTGACAAGGCTTGACAACCTGTCAGCTTGACAGGTGACAGCTTGACAGGTAGACAAGTGAGTGACACTCTGACATGTGGTGCATTGTTGTCACCTGTCAAGTCAGTCAGTGAGGCGTGACAAGGCTTGACAACCTGTCAGCTTGACAGGTGACAGCTTGACAGGTAGACAAGTGAGTGACACTCTGACATGTGGTGCATTGTTGTCACCTGTCAAGTCAGTCAGTGAGGCGTGACAAGGCTTGACAACCTGTCAGCTTGACAGGTGACAGCTTGACAGGTAGACAAGTGAGTGACACTCTGACATGTGGTGCATTGTTGTCACCTGTCAAGTCAGTCAGTGAGGCGTGACAAGGCTTGACAACCTGTCAGCTTGACAGGTGACAGCTTGACAGGTAGACAAGTGAGTGACACTCTGACATGTGGTGCATTGTTGTCACCTGTCAAGTCAGTCAGTGAGGCGTGACAAGGCTTGACAACCTGTCAGCTTGACAGGTGACAGCTTGACAGGTAGACAAGTGAGTGACACTCTGACATGTGGTGCATTGTTGTCACCTGTCAAGTCAGTCAGTGAGGCGTGACAAGGCTTGACAACCTGTCAGCTTGACAGGTGACAGCTTGACAGGTAGACAAGTGAGTGACACTCTGACATGTGGTGCATTGTTGTCACCTGTCAAGTCAGTCAGTGAGGCGTGACAAGGCTTGACAACCTGTCAGCTTGACAGGTGACAGCTTGACAGGTAGACAAGTGAGTGACACTCTGACATGTGGTGCATTGTTGTCACCTGTCAAGTCAGTCAGTGAGGCGTGACAAGGCTTGACAACCTGTCAGCTTGACAGGTGACAGCTTGACAGGTAGACAAGTGAGTGACACTCTGACATGTGGTGCATTGTTGTCACCTGTCAAGTCAGTCAGTGAGGCGTGACAAGGCTTGACAACCTGTCAGCTTGACAGGTGACAGCTTGACAGGTAGACAAGTGAGTGACACTCTGACATGTGGTGCATTGTTGTCACCTGTCAAGTCAGTCAGTGAGGCGTGACAAGGCTTGACAACCTGTCAGCTTGACAGGTGACAGCTTGACAGGTAGACAAGTGAGTGACACTCTGACATGTGGTGCATTGTTGTCACCTGTCAAGTCAGTCAGTAGGCGTGACAAGGCTTGACAACCTGTCAGCTTGACAGGTGACAGCTTGACAGGTAGACAAGTGAGTGACACTCTGACATGTGGTGCATTGTTGTCACCTGTCAAGTCAGTCAGTGAGGCGTGACAAGGCTTGACAACCTGTCAGCTTGACAGGTGACAGCTTGACAGGTAGACAAGTGAGTGACACTCTGACATGTGGTGCATTGTTGTCACCTGTCAAGTCAGTCAGTGAGGCGTGACAAGGCTTGACAACCTGTCAGCTTGACAGGTGACAGCTTGACAGGTAGACAAGTGAGTGACACTCTGACATGTGGTGCATTGTTGTCACCTGTCAAGTCAGTCAGTGAGCGTGACAAGGCTTGACAACCTGTCAGCTTGACAGGTGACAGCTTGACAGGTAGACAAGTGAGTGACACTCTGACATGTGGTGCATTGTTGTCACCTGTCAAGTCAGTCAGTGAGGCGTGACAAGGCTTGACAACCTGTCAGCTTGACAGGTGACAGCTTGACAGGTAGACAAGTGAGTGACACTCTGACATGTGGTGCATTGTTGTCACCTGTCAAGTCAGTCAGTGAGGCGTGACAAGGCTTGACAACCTGTCAGCTTGACAGGTGACAGCTTGACAGGTAGACAAGTGAGTGACACTCTGACATGTGGTGCATTGTTGTCACCTGTCAAGTCAGTCAGTGAGGCGTGACAAGGCTTGACAACCTGTCAGCTTGACAGGTGACAGCTTGACAGGTAGACAAGTGAGTGACACTCTGACATGTGGTGCA
This sequence comes from Taenia multiceps, assembly GCA_001923025.3. Classification (NCBI taxonomy): domain Eukaryota; kingdom Metazoa; phylum Platyhelminthes; class Cestoda; order Cyclophyllidea; family Taeniidae; genus Taenia; species Taenia multiceps. The sequence continues at coordinate 25,043 of MRSW03000307.1, read as the reverse complement.
TTGTTGTCACCTGTCAAGTCAGTCAGTGAGGCGTGACAAGGCTTGACAACCTGTCAGCTTGACAGGTGACAGCTTGACAGGTAGACAAGTGAGTGACACTCTGACATGTGGTGCATTGTTGTCACCTGTCAAGTCAGTCAGGGAGGCGTGACAAGGCTTGACAACCTGTCAGCTTGACAGGTGACAGCTTGACAGGTAGACAAGTGAGTGACACTCTGACATGTGGTGCATTGTTGTCACCTGTCAAGTCAGTCAGTGAGGCGTGACAAGGCTTGACAACCTGTCAGCTTGACAGGTGACAGCTTGACAGGTAGACAAGTGAGTGACACTCTGACATGTGGTGCATTGTTGTCACCTGTCAAGTCAGTCAGTGAGGCGTGACAAGGCTTGACAACCTGTCAGCTTGACAGGTGACAGCTTGACAGGTAGACAAGTGAGTGACACTCTGACATGTGGTGCATTGTTGTCACCTGTCAAGTCAGTCAGTGAGGCGTGACAAGGCTTGACAACCTGTCAGCTTGACAGGTGACAGCTTGACAGGTAGACAAGTGAGTGACACTCTGACATGTGGTGCATTGTTGTCACCTGTCAAGTCAGTCAGTGAGGCGTGACAAGGCTTGACAACCTGTCAGCTTGACAGGTGACAGCTTGACAGGTAGACAAGTGAGTGACACTCTGACATGTGGTGCATTGTTGTCACCTGTCAAGTCAGTCAGTGAGGCGTGACAAGGCTTGACAACCTGTCAGCTTGACAGGTGACAGCTTGACAGGTAGACAAGTGAGTGACACTCTGACATGTGGTGCATTGTTGTCACCTGTCAAGTCAGTCAGTGAGGCGTGACAAGGCTTGACAACCTGTCAGCTTGACAGGTGACAGCTTGACAGGTAGACAAGTGAGTGACACTCTGACATGTGGTGCATTGTTGTCACCTGTCAAGTCAGTCAGTGAGGCGTGACAAGGCTTGACAACCTGTCAGCTTGACAGGTGACAGCTTGACAGGTAGACAAGTGAGTGACACTCTGACATGTGGTGCATTGTTGTCACCTGTCAAGTCAGTCAGTGAGGCGTGACAAGGCTTGACAACCTGTCAGCTTGACAGGTGACAGCTTGACAGGTAGACAAGTGAGTGACACTCTGACATGTGGTGCATTGTTGTCACCTGTCAAGTCAGTCAGTGAGGCGTGACAAGGCTTGACAACCTGTCAGCTTGACAGGTGACAGCTTGACAGGTAGACAAGTGAGTGACACTCTGACATGTGGTGCATTGTTGTCACCTGTCAAGTCAGTCAGTGAGGCGTGACAAGGCTTGACAACCTGTCAGCTTGACAGGTGACAGCTTGACAGGTAGACAAGTGAGTGACACTCTGACATGTGGTGCATTGTTGTCACCTGTCAAGTCAGTCAGTGAGGCGTGACAAGGCTTGACAACCTGTCAGCTTGACAGGTGACAGCTTGACAGGTAGACAAGTGAGTGACACTCTGACATGTGGTGCATTGTTGTCACCTGTCAAGTCAGTCAGTGAGGCGTGACAAGGCTTGACAACCTGTCAGCTTGACAGGTGACAGCTTGACAGGTAGACAAGTGAGTGACACTCTGACATGTGGTGCATTGTTGTCACCTGTCAAGTCAGTCAGTGAGGGCGTGACAAGGCTTGACAACCTGTCAGCTTGACAGGTGACAGCTTGACAGGTAGACAAGTGAGTGACACTCTGACATGTGGTGCATTGTTGTCACCTGTCAAGTCAGTCAGTGAGGCGTGACAAGGCTTGACAACCTGTCAGCTTGACAGGTGACAGCTTGACAGGTAGACAAGTGAGTGACACTCTGACATGTGGTGCATTGTTGTCACCTGTCAAGTCAGTCAGTGAGGCGTGACAAGGCTTGACAACCTGTCAGCTTGACAGGTGACAGCTTGACAGGTAGACAAGTGAGTGACACTCTGACATGTGGTGCATTGTTGTCACCTGTCAAGTCAGTCAGTGAGGCGTGACAAGGCTTGACAACCTGTCAGCTTGACAGGTGACAGCTTGACAGGTAGACAAGTGAGTGACACTCTGACATGTGGTGCATTGTTGTCACCTGTCAAGTCAGTCAGTGAGGCGTGACAAGGCTTGACAACCTGTCAGCTTGACAGGTGACAGCTTGACAGGTAGACAAGTGAGTGACACTCTGACATGTGGTGCATTGTTGTCACCTGTCAAGTCAGTCAGTGAGGCGTGACAAGGCTTGACAACCTGTCAGCTTGACAGGTGACAGCTTGACAGGTAGACAAGTGAGTGACACTCTGACATGTGGTGCATTGTTGTCACCTGTCAAGTCAGTCAGTGAGGCGTGACAAGGCTTGACAACCTGTCAGCTTGACAGGTGACAGCTTGACAGGTAGACAAGTGAGTGACACTCTGACATGTGGTGCATTGTTGTCACCTGTCAAGTCAGTCAGTGAGGCGTGACAAGGCTTGACAACCTGTCAGCTTGACAGGTGACAGCTTGACAGGTAGACAAGTGAGTGACACTCTGACATGTGGTGCATTGTTGTCACCTGTCAAGTCAGTCAGTGAGGCGTGACAAGGCTTGACAACCTGTCAGCTTGACAGGTGACAGCTTGACAGGTAGACAAGTGAGTGACACTCTGACATGTGGTGCATTGTTGTCACCTGTCAAGTCAGTCAGTGAGGCGTGACAAGGCTTGACAACCTGTCAGCTTGACAGGTGACAGCTTGACAGGTAGACAAGTGAGTGACACTCTGACATGTGGTGCATTGTTGTCACCTGTCAAGTCAGTCAGTGAGGCGTGACAAGGCTTGACAACCTGTCAGCTTGACAGGTGACAGCTTGACAGGTAGACAAGTGAGTGACACTCTGACATGTGGTGCATTGTTGTCACCTGTCAAGTCAGTCAGTGAGGCGTGACAAGGCTTGACAACCTGTCAGCTTGACAGGTGACAGCTTGACAGGTAGACAAGTGAGTGACACTCTGACATGTGGTGCATTGTTGTCACCTGTCAAGTCAGTCAGTGAGGCGTGACAAGGCTTGACAACCTGTCAGCTTGACAGGTGACAGCTTGACAGGTAGACAAGTGAGTGACACTCTGACATGTGGTGCATTGTTGTCACCTGTCAAGTCAGTCAGTGAGGCGTGACAAGGCTTGACAACCTGTCAGCTTGACAGGTGACAGCTTGACAGGTAGACAAGTGAGTGACACTCTGACATGTGGTGCATTGTTGTCACCTGTCAAGTCAGTCAGTGAGGCGTGACAAGGCTTGACAACCTGTCAGCTTGACAGGTGACAGCTTGACAGGTAGACAAGTGAGTGACACTCTGACATGTGGTGCATTGTTGTCACCTGTCAAGTCAGTCAGTGAGGCGTGACAAGGCTTGACAACCTGTCAGCTTGACAGGTGACAGCTTGACAGGTAGACAAGTGAGTGACACTCTGACATGTGGTGCATTGTTGTCACCTGTCAAGTCAGTCAGTGAGGCGTGACAAGGCTTGACAACCTGTCAGCTTGACAGGTGACAGCTTGACAGGTAGACAAGTGAGTGACACTCTGACATGTGGTGCATTGTTGTCACCTGTCAAGTCAGTCAGTGAGGCGTGACAAGGCTTGACAACCTGTCAGCTTGACAGGTGACAGCTTGACAGGTAGACAAGTGAGTGACACTCTGACATGTGGTGCATTGTTGTCACCTGTCAAGTCAGTCAGTGAGGCGTGACAAGGCTTGACAACCTGTCAGCTTGACAGGTGACAGCTTGACAGGTAGACAAGTGAGTGACACTCTGACATGTGGTGCATTGTTGTCACCTGTCAAGTCAGTCAGTGAGGCGTGACAAGGCTTGACAACCTGTCAGCTTGACAGGTGACAGCTTGACAGGTAGACAAGTGAGTGACACTCTGACATGTGGTGCATTGTTGTCACCTGTCAAGTCAGTCAGTGAGGCGTGACAAGGCTTGACAACCTGTCAGCTTGACAGGTGACAGCTTGACAGGTAGACAAGTGAGTGACACTCTGACATGTGGTGCATTGTTGTCACCTGTCAAGTCAGTCAGTGAGGCGTGACAAGGCTTGACAACCTGTCAGCTTGACAGGTGACAGCTTGACAGGTAGACAAGTGAGTGACACTCTGACATGTGGTGCATTGTTGTCACCTGTCAAGTCAGTCAGTGAGGCGTGACAAGGCTTGACAACCTGTCAGCTTGACAGGTGACAGCTTGACAGGTAGACAAGTGAGTGACACTCTGACATGTGGTGCATTGTTGTCACCTGTCAAGTCAGTCAGTGAGGCGTGACAAGGCTTGACAACCTGTCAGCTTGACAGGTGACAGCTTGACAGGTAGACAAGTGAGTGACACTCTGACATGTGGTGCATTGTTGTCACCTGTCAAGTCAGTCAGTGAGGCGTGACAAGGCTTGACAACCTGTCAGCTTGACAGGTGACAGCTTGACAGGTAGACAAGTGAGTGACACTCTGACATGTGGTGCATTGTTGTCACCTGTCAAGTCAGTCAGTAAGGCGTGACAAGGCTTGACAACCTGTCAGCTTGACAGGTGACAGCTTGACAGGTAGACAAGTGAGTGACACTCTGACATGTGGTGCATTGTTGTCACCTGTCAAGTCAGTCAGTGAGGCGTGACAAGGCTTGACAACCTGTCAGCTTGACAGGTGACAGCTTGACAGGTAGACAAGTGAGTGACACTCTGACATGTGGTGCATTGTTGTCACCTGTCAAGTCAGTCAGTGAGGCGTGACAAGGCTTGACAACCTGTCAGCTTGACAGGTGACAGCTTGACAGGTAGACAAGTGAGTGACACTCTGACATGTGGTGCATTGTTGTCACCTGTCAAGTCAGTCAGTGAGGCGTGACAAGGCTTGACAACCTGTCAGCTTGACAGGTGACAGCTTGACAGGTAGACAAGTGAGTGACACTCTGACATGTGGTGCATTGTTGTCACCTGTCAAGTCAGTCAGTGAGGCGTGACAAGGCTTGACAACCTGTCAGCTTGACAGGTGACAGCTTGACAGGTAGACAAGTGAGTGACACTCTGACATGTGGTGCATTGTTGTCACCTGTCAAGTCAGTCAGTGAGGCGTGACAAGGCTTGACAACCTGTCAGCTTGACAGGTGACAGCTTGACAGGTAGACAAGTGAGTGACACTCTGACATGTGGTGCATTGTTGTCACCTGTCAAGTCAGTCAGTGAGGCGTGACAAGGCTTGACAACCTGTCAGCTTGACAGGTGACAGCTTGACAGGTAGACAAGTGAGTGACACTCTGACATGTGGTGCATTGTTGTCACCTGTCAAGTCAGTCAGTGAGGCGTGACAAGGCTTGACAACCTGTCAGCTTGACAGGTGACAGCTTGACAGGTAGACAAGTGAGTGACACTCTGACATGTGGTGCATTGTTGTCACCTGTCAAGTCAGTCAGTGAGGCGTGACAAGGCTTGACAACCTGTCAGCTTGACAGGTGACAGCTTGACAGGTAGACAAGTGAGTGACACTCTGACATGTGGTGCATTGTTGTCACCTGTCAAGTCAGTCAGTGAGGCGTGACAAGGCTTGACAACCTGTCAGCTTGACAGGTGACAGCTTGACAGGTAGACAAGTGAGTGACACTCTGACATGTGGTGCATTGTTGTCACCTGTCAAGTCAGTCAGTGAGGCGTGACAAGGCTTGACAACCTGTCAGCTTGACAGGTGACAGCTTGACAGGTAGACAAGTGAGTGACACTCTGACATGTGGTGCATTGTTGTCACCTGTCAAGTCAGTCAGTGAGGCGTGACAAGGCTTGACAACCTGTCAGCTTGACAGGTGACAGCTTGACAGGTAGACAAGTGAGTGACACTCTGACATGTGGTGCATTGTTGTCACCTGTCAAGTCAGTCAGTGAGGCGTGACAAGGCTTGACAACCTGTCAGCTTGACAGGTGACAGCTTGACAGGTAGACAAGTGAGTGACACTCTGACATGTGGTGCATTGTTGTCACCTGTCAAGTCAGTCAGTGAGGCGTGACAAGGCTTGACAACCTGTCAGCTTGACAGGTGACAGCTTGACAGGTAGACAAGTGAGTGACACTCTGACATGTGGTGCATTGTTGTCACCTGTCAAGTCAGTCAGTGAGGCGTGACAAGGCTTGACAACCTGTCAGCTTGACAGGTGACAGCTTGACAGGTAGACAAGTGAGTGACACTCTGACATGTGGTGCATTGTTGTCACCTGTCAAGTCAGTCAGTGAGGCGTGACAAGGCTTGACAACCTGTCAGCTTGACAGGTGACAGCTTGACAGGTAGACAAGTGAGTGACACTCTGACATGTGGTGCATTGTTGTCACCTGTCAAGTCAGTCAGTGAGGCGTGACAAGGCTTGACAACCTGTCAGCTTGACAGGTGACAGCTTGACAGGTAGACAAGTGAGTGACACTCTGACATGTGGTGCATTGTTGTCACCTGTCAAGTCAGTCAGTGAGGCGTGACAAGGCTTGACAACCTGTCAGCTTGACAGGTGACAGCTTGACAGGTAGACAAGTGAGTGACACTCTGACATGTGGTGCATTGTTGTCACCTGTCAAGTCAGTCAGTGAGGCGTGACAAGGCTTGACAACCTGTCAGCTTGACAGGTGACAGCTTGACAGGTAGACAAGTGAGTGACACTCTGACATGTGGTGCATTGTTGTCACCTGTCAAGTCAGTCAGTGAGGCGTGACAAGGCTTGACAACCTGTCAGCTTGACAGGTGACAGCTTGACAGGTAGACAAGTGAGTGACACTCTGACATGTGGTGCATTGTTGTCACCTGTCAAGTCAGTCAGTGAGGCGTGACAAGGCTTGACAACCTGTCAGCTTGACAGGTGACAGCTTGACAGGTAGACAAGTGAGTGACACTCTGACATGTGGTGCATTGTTGTCACCTGTCAAGTCAGTCAGTGAGGCGTGACAAGGCTTGACAACCTGTCAGCTTGACAGGTGACAGCTTGACAGGTAGACAAGTGAGTGACACTCTGACATGTGGTGCATTGTTGTCACCTGTCAAGTCAGTCAGTGAGGCGTGACAAGGCTTGACAACCTGTCAGCTTGACAGGTGACAGCTTGACAGGTAGACAAGTGAGTGACACTCTGACATGTGGTGCATTGTTGTCACCTGTCAAGTCAGTCAGTGAGGCGTGACAAGGCTTGACAACCTGTCAGCTTGACAGGTGACAGCTTGACAGGTAGACAAGTGAGTGACACTCTGACATGTGGTGCATTGTTGTCACCTGTCAAGTCAGTCAGTGAGGCGTGACAAGGCTTGACAACCTGTCAGCTTGACAGGTGACAGCTTGACAGGTAGACAAGTGAGTGACACTCTGACATGTGGTGCATTGTTGTCACCTGTCAAGTCAGTCAGTGAGGCGTGACAAGGCTTGACAACCTGTCAGCTTGACAGGTGACAGCTTGACAGGTAGACAAGTGAGTGACACTCTGACATGTGGTGCATTGTTGTCACCTGTCAAGTCAGTCAGTGAGGCGTGACAAGGCTTGACAACCTGTCAGCTTGACAGGTGACAGCTTGACAGGTAGACAAGTGAGTGACACTCTGACATGTGGTGCATTGTTGTCACCTGTCAAGTCAGTCAGTGAGGCGTGACAAGGCTTGACAACCTGTCAGCTTGACAGGTGACAGCTTGACAGGTAGACAAGTGAGTGACACTCTGACATGTGGTGCATTGTTGTCACCTGTCAAGTCAGTCAGTGAGGCGTGACAAGGCTTGACAACCTGTCAGCTTGACAGGTGACAGCTTGACAGGTAGACAAGTGAGTGACACTCTGACATGTGGTGCATTGTTGTCACCTGTCAAGTCAGTCAGTGAGGCGTGACAAGGCTTGACAACCTGTCAGCTTGACAGGTGACAGCTTGACAGGTAGACAAGTGAGTGACACTCTGACATGTGGTGCATTGTTGTCACCTGTCAAGTCAGTCAGTGAGGCGTGACAAGGCTTGACAACCTGTCAGCTTGACAGGTGACAGCTTGACAGGTAGACAAGTGAGTGACACTCTGACATGTGGTGCATTGTTGTCACCTGTCAAGTCAGTCAGTGAGGCGTGACAAGGCTTGACAACCTGTCAGCTTGACAGGTGACAGCTTGACAGGTAGACAAGTGAGTGACACTCTGACATGTGGTGCATTGTTGTCACCTGTCAAGTCAGTCAGTGAGGCGTGACAAGGCTTGACAACCTGTCAGCTTGACAGGTGACAGCTTGACAGGTAGACAAGTGAGTGACACTCTGACATGTGGTGCATTGTTGTCACCTGTCAAGTCAGTCAGTGAGGCGTGACAAGGCTTGACAACCTGTCAGCTTGACAGGTGACAGCTTGACAGGTAGACAAGTGAGTGACACTCTGACATGTGGTGCATTGTTGTCACCTGTCAAGTCAGTCAGTGAGGCGTGACAAGGCTTGACAACCTGTCAGCTTGACAGGTGACAGCTTGACAGGTAGACAAGTGAGTGACACTCTGACATGTGGTGCATTGTTGTCACCTGTCAAGTCAGTCAGTGAGGCGTGACAAGGCTTGACAACCTGTCAGCTTGACAGGTGACAGCTTGACAGGTAGACAAGTGAGTGACACTCTGACATGTGGTGCATTGTTGTCACCTGTCAAGTCAGTCAGTGAGGCGTGACAAGGCTTGACAACCTGTCAGCTTGACAGGTGACAGCTTGACAGGTAGACAAGTGAGTGACACTCTGACATGTGGTGCATTGTTGTCACCTGTCAAGTCAGTCAGTGAGGCGTGACAAGGCTTGACAACCTGTCAGCTTGACAGGTGACAGCTTGACAGGTAGACAAGTGAGTGACACTCTGACATGTGGTGCATTGTTGTCACCTGTCAAGTCAGTCAGTGAGGCGTGACAAGGCTTGACAACCTGTCAGCTTGACAGGTGACAGCTTGACAGGTAGACAAGTGAGTGACACTCTGACATGTGGTGCATTGTTGTCACCTGTCAAGTCAGTCAGTGAGGCGTGACAAGGCTTGACAACCTGTCAGCTTGACAGGTGACAGCTTGACAGGTAGACAAGTGAGTGACACTCTGACATGTGGTGCATTGTTGTCACCTGTCAAGTCAGTCAGTGAGGCGTGACAAGGCTTGACAACCTGTCAGCTTGACAGGTGACAGCTTGACAGGTAGACAAGTGAGTGACACTCTGACATGTGGTGCATTGTTGTCACCTGTCAAGTCAGTCAGTGAGGCGTGACAAGGCTTGACAACCTGTCAGCTTGACAGGTGACAGCTTGACAGGTAGACAAGTGAGTGACACTCTGACATGTGGTGCATTGTTGTCACCTGTCAAGTCAGTCAGTGAGGCGTGACAAGGCTTGACAACCTGTCAGCTTGACAGGTGACAGCTTGACAGGTAGACAAGTGAGTGACACTCTGACATGTGGTGCATTGTTGTCACCTGTCAAGTCAGTCAGTGAGGCGTGACAAGGCTTGACAACCTGTCAGCTTGACAGGTGACAGCTTGACAGGTAGACAAGTGAGTGACACTCTGACATGTGGTGCATTGTTGTCACCTGTCAAGTCAGTCAGTGAGGCGTGACAAGGCTTGACAACCTGTCAGCTTGACAGGTGACAGCTTGACAGGTAGACAAGTGAGTGACACTCTGACATGTGGTGCATTGTTGTCACCTGTCAAGTCAGTCAGTGAGGCGTGACAAGGCTTGACAACCTGTCAGCTTGACAGGTGACAGCTTGACAGGTAGACAAGTGAGTGACACTCTGACATGTGGTGCATTGTTGTCACCTGTCAAGTCAGTCAGTGAGGCGTGACAAGGCTTGACAACCTGTCAGCTTGACAGGTGACAGCTTGACAGGTAGACAAGTGAGTGACACTCTGACATGTGGTGCATTGTTGTCACCTGTCAAGTCAGTCAGTGAGGCGTGACAAGGCTTGACAACCTGTCAGCTTGACAGGTGACAGCTTGACAGGTAGACAAGTGAGTGACACTCTGACATGTGGTGCATTGTTGTCACCTGTCAAGTCAGTCAGTGAGGCGTGACAAGGCTTGACAACCTGTCAGCTTGACAGGTGACAGCTTGACAGGTAGACAAGTGAGTGACACTCTGACATGTGGTGCATTGTTGTCACCTGTCAAGTCAGTCAGTGAGGCGTGACAAGGCTTGACAACCTGTCAGCTTGACAGGTGACAGCTTGACAGGTAGACAAGTGAGTGACACTCTGACATGTGGTGCATTGTTGTCACCTGTCAAGTCAGTCAGTGAGGCGTGACAAGGCTTGACAACCTGTCAGCTTGACAGGTGACAGCTTGACAGGTAGACAAGTGAGTGACACTCTGACATGTGGTGCATTGTTGTCACCTGTCAAGTCAGTCAGTGAGGCGTGACAAGGCTTGACAACCTGTCAGCTTGACAGGTGACAGCTTGACAGGTAGACAAGTGAGTGACACTCTGACATGTGGTGCATTGTTGTCACCTGTCAAGTCAGTCAGTGAGGCGTGACAAGGCTTGACAACCTGTCAGCTTGACAGGTGACAGCTTGACAGGTAGACAAGTGAGTGACACTCTGACATGTGGTGCATTGTTGTCACCTGTCAAGTCAGTCAGTGAGGCGTGACAAGGCTTGACAACCTGTCAGCTTGACAGGTGACAGCTTGACAGGTAGACAAGTGAGTGACACTCTGACATGTGGTGCATTGTTGTCACCTGTCAAGTCAGTCAGTGAGGCGTGACAAGGCTTGACAACCTGTCAGCTTGACAGGTGACAGCTTGACAGGTAGACAAGTGAGTGACACTCTGACATGTGGTGCATTGTTGTCACCTGTCAAGTCAGTCAGTGAGGCGTGACAAGGCTTGACAACCTGTCAGCTTGACAGGTGACAGCTTGACAGGTAGACAAGTGAGTGACACTCTGACATGTGGTGCATTGTTGTCACCTGTCAAGTCAGTCAGTGAGGCGTGACAAGGCTTGACAACCTGTCAGCTTGACAGGTGACAGCTTGACAGGTAGACAAGTGAGTGACACTCTGACATGTGGTGCATTGTTGTCACCTGTCAAGTCAGTCAGTGAGGCGTGACAAGGCTTGACAACCTGTCAGCTTGACAGGTGACAGCTTGACAGGTAGACAAGTGAGTGACACTCTGACATGTGGTGCATTGTTGTCACCTGTCAAGTCAGTCAGTGAGGCGTGACAAGGCTTGACAACCTGTCAGCTTGACAGGTGACAGCTTGACAGGTAGACAAGTGAGTGACACTCTGACATGTGGTGCATTGTTGTCACCTGTCAAGTCAGTCAGTGAGGCGTGACAAGGCTTGACAACCTGTCAGCTTGACAGGTGACAGCTTGACAGGTAGACAAGTGAGTGACACTCTGACATGTGGTGCATTGTTGTCACCTGTCAAGTCAGTCAGTGAGGCGTGACAAGGCTTGACAACCTGTCAGCTTGACAGGTGACAGCTTGACAGGTAGACAAGTGAGTGACACTCTGACATGTGGTGCATTGTTGTCACCTGTCAAGTCAGTCAGTGAGGCGTGACAAGGCTTGACAACCTGTCAGCTTGACAGGTGACAGCTTGACAGGTAGACAAGTGAGTGACACTCTGACATGTGGTGCATTGTTGTCACCTGTCAAGTCAGTCAGTGAGGCGTGACAAGGCTTGACAACCTGTCAGCTTGACAGGTGACAGCTTGACAGGTAGACAAGTGAGTGACACTCTGACATGTGGTGCATTGTTGTCACCTGTCAAGTCAGTCAGTGAGGCGTGACAAGGCTTGACAACCTGTCAGCTTGACAGGTGACAGCTTGACAGGTAGACAAGTGAGTGACACTCTGACATGTGGTGCATTGTTGTCACCTGTCAAGTCAGTCAGTGAGGCGTGACAAGGCTTGACAACCTGTCAGCTTGACAGGTGACAGCTTGACAGGTAGACAAGTGAGTGACACTCTGACATGTGGTGCATTGTTGTCACCTGTCAAGTCAGTCAGTGAGGCGTGACAAGGCTTGACAACCTGTCAGCTTGACAGGTGACAGCTTGACAGGTAGACAAGTGAGTGACACTCTGACATGTGGTGCATTGTTGTCACCTGTCAAGTCAGTCAGTGAGGCGTGACAAGGCTTGACAACCTGTCAGCTTGACAGGTGACAGCTTGACAGGTAGACAAGTGAGTGACACTCTGACATGTGGTGCATTGTTGTCACCTGTCAAGTCAGTCAGTGAGGCGTGACAAGGCTTGACAACCTGTCAGCTTGACAGGTGACAGCTTGACAGGTAGACAAGTGAGTGACACTCTGACATGTGGTGCATTGTTGTCACCTGTCAAGTCAGTCAGTGAGGCGTGACAAGGCTTGACAACCTGTCAGCTTGACAGGTGACAGCTTGACAGGTAGACAAGTGAGTGACACTCTGACATGTGGTGCATTGTTGTCACCTGTCAAGTCAGTCAGTGAGGCGTGACAAGGCTTGACAACCTGTCAGCTTGACAGGTGACAGCTTGACAGGTAGACAAGTGAGTGACACTCTGACATGTGGTGCATTGTTGTCACCTGTCAAGTCAGTCAGTGAGGCGTGACAAGGCTTGACAACCTGTCAGCTTGACAGGTGACAGCTTGACAGGTAGACAAGTGAGTGACACTCTGACATGTGGTGCATTGTTGTCACCTGTCAAGTCAGTCAGTGAGGCGTGACAAGGCTTGACAACCTGTCAGCTTGACAGGTGACAGCTTGACAGGTAGACAAGTGAGTGACACTCTGACATGTGGTGCATTGTTGTCACCTGTCAAGTCAGTCAGTGAGGCGTGACAAGGCTTGACAACCTGTCAGCTTGACAGGTGACAGCTTGACAGGTAGACAAGTGAGTGACACTCTGACATGTGGTGCATTGTTGTCACCTGTCAAGTCAGTCAGTGAGGCGTGACAAGGCTTGACAACCTGTCAGCTTGACAGGTGACAGCTTGACAGGTAGACAAGTGAGTGACACTCTGACATGTGGTGCATTGTTGTCACCTGTCAAGTCAGTCAGTGAGGCGTGACAAGGCTTGACAACCTGTCAGCTTGACAGGTGACAGCTTGACAGGTAGACAAGTGAGTGACACTCTGACATGTGGTGCATTGTTGTCACCTGTCAAGTCAGTCAGTGAGGCGTGACAAGGCTTGACAACCTGTCAGCTTGACAGGTGACAGCTTGACAGGTAGACAAGTGAGTGACACTCTGACATGTGGTGCATTGTTGTCACCTGTCAAGTCAGTCAGTGAGGCGTGACAAGGCTTGACAACCTGTCAGCTTGACAGGTGACAGCTTGACAGGTAGACAAGTGAGTGACACTCTGACATGTGGTGCATTGTTGTCACCTGTCAAGTCAGTCAGTGAGGCGTGACAAGGCTTGACAACCTGTCAGCTTGACAGGTGACAGCTTGACAGGTAGACAAGTGAGTGACACTCTGACATGTGGTGCATTGTTGTCACCTGTCAAGTCAGTCAGTGAGGCGTGACAAGGCTTGACAACCTGTCAGCTTGACAGGTGACAGCTTGACAGGTAGACAAGTGAGTGACACTCTGACATGTGGTGCATTGTTGTCACCTGTCAAGTCAGTCAGTGAGGCGTGACAAGGCTTGACAACCTGTCAGCTTGACAGGTGACAGCTTGACAGGTAGACAAGTGAGTGACACTCTGACATGTGGTGCATTGTTGTCACCTGTCAAGTCAGTCAGTGAGGCGTGACAAGGCTTGACAACCTGTCAGCTTGACAGGTGACAGCTTGACAGGTAGACAAGTGAGTGACACTCTGACATGTGGTGCATTGTTGTCACCTGTCAAGTCAGTCAGTGAGGCGTGACAAGGCTTGACAACCTGTCAGCTTGACAGGTGACAGCTTGACAGGTAGACAAGTGAGTGACACTCTGACATGTGGTGCATTGTTGTCACCTGTCAAGTCAGTCAGTGAGGCGTGACAAGGCTTGACAACCTGTCAGCTTGACAGGTGACAGCTTGACAGGTAGACAAGTGAGTGACACTCTGACATGTGGTGCATTGTTGTCACCTGTCAAGTCAGTCAGTGAGGCGTGACAAGGCTTGACAACCTGTCAGCTTGACAGGTGACAGCTTGACAGGTAGACAAGTGAGTGACACTCTGACATGTGGTGCATTGTTGTCACCTGTCAAGTCAGTCAGTGAGGCGTGACAAGGCTTGACAACCTGTCAGCTTGACAGGTGACAGCTTGACAGGTAGACAAGTGAGTGACACTCTGACATGTGGTGCATTGTTGTCACCTGTCAAGTCAGTCAGTGAGGCGTGACAAGGCTTGACAACCTGTCAGCTTGACAGGTGACAGCTTGACAGGTAGACAAGTGAGTGACACTCTGACATGTGGTGCATTGTTGTCACCTGTCAAGTCAGTCAGTGAGGCGTGACAAGGCTTGACAACCTGTCAGCTTGACAGGTGACAGCTTGACAGGTAGACAAGTGAGTGACACTCTGACATGTGGTGCATTGTTGTCACCTGTCAAGTCAGTCAGTGAGGCGTGACAAGGCTTGACAACCTGTCAGCTTGACAGGTGACAGCTTGACAGGTAGACAAGTGAGTGACACTCTGACATGTGGTGCATTGTTGTCACCTGTCAAGTCAGTCAGTGAGGCGTGACAAGGCTTGACAACCTGTCAGCTTGACAGGTGACAGCTTGACAGGTAGACAAGTGAGTGACACTCTGACATGTGGTGCATTGTTGTCACCTGTCAAGTCAGTCAGTGAGGCGTGACAAGGCTTGACAACCTGTCAGCTTGACAGGTGACAGCTTGACAGGTAGACAAGTGAGTGACACTCTGACATGTGGTGCATTGTTGTCACCTGTCAAGTCAGTCAGTGAGGCGTGACAAGGCTTGACAACCTGTCAGCTTGACAGGTGACAGCTTGACAGGTAGACAAGTGAGTGACACTCTGACATGTGGTGCATTGTTGTCACCTGTCAAGTCAGTCAGTGAGGCGTGACAAGGCTTGACAACCTGTCAGCTTGACAGGTGACAGCTTGACAGGTAGACAAGTGAGTGACACTCTGACATGTGGTGCATTGTTGTCACCTGTCAAGTCAGTCAGTGAGGCGTGACAAGGCTTGACAACCTGTCAGCTTGACAGGTGACAGCTTGACAGGTAGACAAGTGAGTGACACTCTGACATGTGGTGCATTGTTGTCACCTGTCAAGTCAGTCAGTGAGGCGTGACAAGGCTTGACAACCTGTCAGCTTGACAGGTGACAGCTTGACAGGTAGACAAGTGAGTGACACTCTGACATGTGGTGCATTGTTGTCACCTGTCAAGTCAGTCAGTGAGGCGTGACAAGGCTTGACAACCTGTCAGCTTGACAGGTGACAGCTTGACAGGTAGACAAGTGAGTGACACTCTGACATGTGGTGCATTGTTGTCACCTGTCAAGTCAGTCAGTGAGGCGTGACAAGGCTTGACAACCTGTCAGCTTGACAGGTGACAGCTTGACAGGTAGACAAGTGAGTGACACTCTGACATGTGGTGCATTGTTGTCACCTGTCAAGTCAGTCAGTGAGGCGTGACAAGGCTTGACAACCTGTCAGCTTGACAGGTGACAGCTTGACAGGTAGACAAGTGAGTGACACTCTGACATGTGGTGCATTGTTGTCACCTGTCAAGTCAGTCAGTGAGGCGTGACAAGGCTTGACAACCTGTCAGCTTGACAGGTGACAGCTTGACAGGTAGACAAGTGAGTGACACTCTGACATGTGGTGCATTGTTGTCACCTGTCAAGTCAGTCAGTGAGGCGTGACAAGGCTTGACAACCTGTCAGCTTGACAGGTGACAGCTTGACAGGTAGACAAGTGAGTGACACTCTGACATGTGGTGCATTGTTGTCACCTGTCAAGTCAGTCAGTGAGGCGTGACAAGGCTTGACAACCTGTCAGCTTGACAGGTGACAGCTTGACAGGTAGACAAGTGAGTGACACTCTGACATGTGGTGCATTGTTGTCACCTGTCAAGTCAGTCAGTGAGGCGTGACAAGGCTTGACAACCTGTCAGCTTGACAGGTGACAGCTTGACAGGTAGACAAGTGAGTGACACTCTGACATGTGGTGCATTGTTGTCACCTGTCAAGTCAGTCAGTGAGGCGTGACAAGGCTTGACAACCTGTCAGCTTGACAGGTGACAGCTTGACAGGTAGACAAGTGAGTGACACTCTGACATGTGGTGCATTGTTGTCACCTGTCAAGTCAGTCAGTGAGGCGTGACAAGGCTTGACAACCTGTCAGCTTGACAGGTGACAGCTTGACAGGTAGACAAGTGAGTGACACTCTGACATGTGGTGCATTGTTGTCACCTGTCAAGTCAGTCAGTGAGGCGTGACAAGGCTTGACAACCTGTCAGCTTGACAGGTGACAGCTTGACAGGTAGACAAGTGAGTGACACTCTGACATGTGGTGCATTGTTGTCACCTGTCAAGTCAGTCAGTGAGGCGTGACAAGGCTTGACAACCTGTCAGCTTGACAGGTGACAGCTTGACAGGTAGACAAGTGAGTGACACTCTGACATGTGGTGCATTGTTGTCACCTGTCAAGTCAGTCAGTGAGGCGTGACAAGGCTTGACAACCTGTCAGCTTGACAGGTGACAGCTTGACAGGTAGACAAGTGAGTGACACTCTGACATGTGGTGCATTGTTGTCACCTGTCAAGTCAGTCAGTGAGGCGTGACAAGGCTTGACAACCTGTCAGCTTGACAGGTGACAGCTTGACAGGTAGACAAGTGAGTGACACTCTGACATGTGGTGCATTGTTGTCACCTGTCAAGTCAGTCAGTGAGGCGTGACAAGGCTTGACAACCTGTCAGCTTGACAGGTGACAGCTTGACAGGTAGACAAGTGAGTGACACTCTGACATGTGGTGCATTGTTGTCACCTGTCAAGTCAGTCAGTGAGGCGTGACAAGGCTTGACAACCTGTCAGCTTGACAGGTGACAGCTTGACAGGTAGACAAGTGAGTGACACTCTGACATGTGGTGCATTGTTGTCACCTGTCAAGTCAGTCAGTGAGGCGTGACAAGGCTTGACAACCTGTCAGCTTGACAGGTGACAGCTTGACAGGTAGACAAGTGAGTGACACTCTGACATGTGGTGCATTGTTGTCACCTGTCAAGTCAGTCAGTGAGGCGTGACAAGGCTTGACAACCTGTCAGCTTGACAGGTGACAGCTTGACAGGTAGACAAGTGAGTGACACTCTGACATGTGGTGCATTGTTGTCACCTGTCAAGTCAGTCAGTGAGGCGTGACAAGGCTTGACAACCTGTCAGCTTGACAGGTGACAGCTTGACAGGTAGACAAGTGAGTGACACTCTGACATGTGGTGCATTGTTGTCACCTGTCAAGTCAGTCAGTGAGGCGTGACAAGGCTTGACAACCTGTCAGCTTGACAGGTGACAGCTTGACAGGTAGACAAGTGAGTGACACTCTGACATGTGGTGCATTGTTGTCACCTGTCAAGTCAGTCAGTGAGGCGTGACAAGGCTTGACAACCTGTCAGCTTGACAGGTGACAGCTTGACAGGTAGACAAGTGAGTGACACTCTGACATGTGGTGCATTGTTGTCACCTGTCAAGTCAGTCAGTGAGGCGTGACAAGGCTTGACAACCTGTCAGCTTGACAGGTGACAGCTTGACAGGTAGACAAGTGAGTGACACTCTGACATGTGGTGCATTGTTGTCACCTGTCAAGTCAGTCAGTGAGGCGTGACAAGGCTTGACAACCTGTCAGCTTGACAGGTGACAGCTTGACAGGTAGACAAGTGAGTGACACTCTGACATGTGGTGCATTGTTGTCACCTGTCAAGTCAGTCAGTGAGGCGTGACAAGGCTTGACAACCTGTCAGCTTGACAGGTGACAGCTTGACAGGTAGACAAGTGAGTGACACTCTGACATGTGGTGCATTGTTGTCACCTGTCAAGTCAGTCAGTGAGGCGTGACAAGGCTTGACAACCTGTCAGCTTGACAGGTGACAGCTTGACAGGTAGACAAGTGAGTGACACTCTGACATGTGGTGCATTGTTGTCACCTGTCAAGTCAGTCAGTGAGGCGTGACAAGGCTTGACAACCTGTCAGCTTGACAGGTGACAGCTTGACAGGTAGACAAGTGAGTGACACTCTGACATGTGGTGCATTGTTGTCACCTGTCAAGTCAGTCAGTGAGGCGTGACAAGGCTTGACAACCTGTCAGCTTGACAGGTGACAGCTTGACAGGTAGACAAGTGAGTGACACTCTGACATGTGGTGCATTGTTGTCACCTGTCAAGTCAGTCAGTGAGGCGTGACAAGGCTTGACAACCTGTCAGCTTGACAGGTGACAGCTTGACAGGTAGACAAGTGAGTGACACTCTGACATGTGGTGCATTGTTGTCACCTGTCAAGTCAGTCAGTGAGGCGTGACAAGGCTTGACAACCTGTCAGCTTGACAGGTGACAGCTTGACAGGTAGACAAGTGAGTGACACTCTGACATGTGGTGCATTGTTGTCACCTGTCAAGTCAGTCAGTGAGGCGTGACAAGGCTTGACAACCTGTCAGCTTGACAGGTGACAGCTTGACAGGTAGACAAGTGAGTGACACTCTGACATGTGGTGCATTGTTGTCACCTGTCAAGTCAGTCAGTGAGGCGTGACAAGGCTTGACAACCTGTCAGCTTGACAGGTGACAGCTTGACAGGTAGACAAGTGAGTGACACTCTGACATGTGGTGCATTGTTGTCACCTGTCAAGTCAGTCAGTGAGGCGTGACAAGGCTTGACAACCTGTCAGCTTGACAGGTGACAGCTTGACAGGTAGACAAGTGAGTGACACTCTGACATGTGGTGCATTGTTGTCACCTGTCAAGTCAGTCAGTGAGGCGTGACAAGGCTTGACAACCTGTCAGCTTGACAGGTGACAGCTTGACAGGTAGACAAGTGAGTGACACTCTGACATGTGGTGCATTGTTGTCACCTGTCAAGTCAGTCAGTGAGGCGTGACAAGGCTTGACAACCTGTCAGCTTGACAGGTGACAGCTTGACAGGTAGACAAGTGAGTGACACTCTGACATGTGGTGCATTGTTGTCACCTGTCAAGTCAGTCAGTGAGGCGTGACAAGGCTTGACAACCTGTCAGCTTGACAGGTGACAGCTTGACAGGTAGACAAGTGAGTGACACTCTGACATGTGGTGCATTGTTGTCACCTGTCAAGTCAGTCAGTGAGGCGTGACAAGGCTTGACAACCTGTCAGCTTGACAGGTGACAGCTTGACAGGTAGACAAGTGAGTGACACTCTGACATGTGGTGCATTGTTGTCACCTGTCAAGTCAGTCAGTGAGGCGTGACAAGGCTTGACAACCTGTCAGCTTGACAGGTGACAGCTTGACAGGTAGACAAGTGAGTGACACTCTGACATGTGGTGCATTGTTGTCACCTGTCAAGTCAGTCAGTGAGGCGTGACAAGGCTTGACAACCTGTCAGCTTGACAGGTGACAGCTTGACAGGTAGACAAGTGAGTGACACTCTGACATGTGGTGCATTGTTGTCACCTGTCAAGTCAGTCAGTGAGGCGTGACAAGGCTTGACAACCTGTCAGCTTGACAGGTGACAGCTTGACAGGTAGACAAGTGAGTGACACTCTGACATGTGGTGCATTGTTGTCACCTGTCAAGTCAGTCAGTGAGGCGTGACAAGGCTTGACAACCTGTCAGCTTGACAGGTGACAGCTTGACAGGTAGACAAGTGAGTGACACTCTGACATGTGGTGCATTGTTGTCACCTGTCAAGTCAGTCAGTGAGGCGTGACAAGGCTTGACAACCTGTCAGCTTGACAGGTGACAGCTTGACAGGTAGACAAGTGAGTGACACTCTGACATGTGGTGCATTGTTGTCACCTGTCAAGTCAGTCAGTGAGGCGTGACAAGGCTTGACAACCTGTCAGCTTGACAGGTGACAGCTTGACAGGTAGACAAGTGAGTGACACTCTGACATGTGGTGCATTGTTGTCACCTGTCAAGTCAGTCAGTGAGGCGTGACAAGGCTTGACAACCTGTCAGCTTGACAGGTGACAGCTTGACAGGTAGACAAGTGAGTGACACTCTGACATGTGGTGCATTGTTGTCACCTGTCAAGTCAGTCAGTGAGGCGTGACAAGGCTTGACAACCTGTCAGCTTGACAGGTGACAGCTTGACAGGTAGACAAGTGAGTGACACTCTGACATGTGGTGCATTGTTGTCACCTGTCAAGTCAGTCAGTGAGGCGTGACAAGGCTTGACAACCTGTCAGCTTGACAGGTGACAGCTTGACAGGTAGACAAGTGAGTGACACTCTGACATGTGGTGCATTGTTGTCACCTGTCAAGTCAGTCAGTGAGGCGTGACAAGGCTTGACAACCTGTCAGCTTGACAGGTGACAGCTTGACAGGTAGACAAGTGAGTGACACTCTGACATGTGGTGCATTGTTGTCACCTGTCAAGTCAGTCAGTGAGGCGTGACAAGGCTTGACAACCTGTCAGCTTGACAGGTGACAGCTTGACAGGTAGACAAGTGAGTGACACTCTGACATGTGGTGCATTGTTGTCACCTGTCAAGTCAGTCAGTGAGGCGTGACAAGGCTTGACAACCTGTCAGCTTGACAGGTGACAGCTTGACAGGTAGACAAGTGAGTGACACTCTGACATGTGGTGCATTGTTGTCACCTGTCAAGTCAGTCAGTGAGGCGTGACAAGGCTTGACAACCTGTCAGCTTGACAGGTGACAGCTTGACAGGTAGACAAGTGAGTGACACTCTGACATGTGGTGCATTGTTGTCACCTGTCAAGTCAGTCAGTGAGGCGTGACAAGGCTTGACAACCTGTCAGCTTGACAGGTGACAGCTTGACAGGTAGACAAGTGAGTGACACTCTGACATGTGGTGCATTGTTGTCACCTGTCAAGTCAGTCAGTGAGGCGTGACAAGGCTTGACAACCTGTCAGCTTGACAGGTGACAGCTTGACAGGTAGACAAGTGAGTGACACTCTGACATGTGGTGCATTGTTGTCACCTGTCAAGTCAGTCAGTGAGGCGTGACAAGGCTTGACAACCTGTCAGCTTGACAGGTGACAGCTTGACAGGTAGACAAGTGAGTGACACTCTGACATGTGGTGCATTGTTGTCACCTGTCAAGTCAGTCAGTGAGGCGTGACAAGGCTTGACAACCTGTCAGCTTGACAGGTGACAGCTTGACAGGTAGACAAGTGAGTGACACTCTGACATGTGGTGCATTGTTGTCACCTGTCAAGTCAGTCAGTGAGGCGTGACAAGGCTTGACAACCTGTCAGCTTGACAGGTGACAGCTTGACAGGTAGACAAGTGAGTGACACTCTGACATGTGGTGCATTGTTGTCACCTGTCAAGTCAGTCAGTGAGGCGTGACAAGGCTTGACAACCTGTCAGCTTGACAGGTGACAGCTTGACAGGTAGACAAGTGAGTGACACTCTGACATGTGGTGCA
Organism: Taenia multiceps; assembly: GCA_001923025.3. Classification (NCBI taxonomy): domain Eukaryota; kingdom Metazoa; phylum Platyhelminthes; class Cestoda; order Cyclophyllidea; family Taeniidae; genus Taenia; species Taenia multiceps. The sequence goes on along the minus strand of MRSW03000307.1, from coordinate 3,537 downwards.
TTGTTGTCACCTGTCAAGTCAGTCAGTGAGGCGTGACAAGGCTTGACAACCTGTCAGCTTGACAGGTGACAGCTTGACAGGTAGACAAGTGAGTGACACTCTGACATGTGGTGCATTGTTGTCACCTGTCAAGTCAGTCAGTGAGGCGTGACAAGGCTTGACAACCTGTCAGCTTGACAGGTGACAGCTTGACAGGTAGACAAGTGAGTGACACTCTGACATGTGGTGCATTGTTGTCACCTGTCAAGTCAGTCAGTGAGGCGTGACAAGGCTTGACAACCTGTCAGCTTGACAGGTGACAGCTTGACAGGTAGACAAGTGAGTGACACTCTGACATGTGGTGCATTGTTGTCACCTGTCAAGTCAGTCAGTGAGGCGTGACAAGGCTTGACAACCTGTCAGCTTGACAGGTGACAGCTTGACAGGTAGACAAGTGAGTGACACTCTGACATGTGGTGCATTGTTGTCACCTGTCAAGTCAGTCAGTGAGGCGTGACAAGGCTTGACAACCTGTCAGCTTGACAGGTGACAGCTTGACAGGTAGACAAGTGAGTGACACTCTGACATGTGGTGCATTGTTGTCACCTGTCAAGTCAGTCAGTGAGGCGTGACAAGGCTTGACAACCTGTCAGCTTGACAGGTGACAGCTTGACAGGTAGACAAGTGAGTGACACTCTGACATGTGGTGCATTGTTGTCACCTGTCAAGTCAGTCAGTGAGGCGTGACAAGGCTTGACAACCTGTCAGCTTGACAGGTGACAGCTTGACAGGTAGACAAGTGAGTGACACTCTGACATGTGGTGCATTGTTGTCACCTGTCAAGTCAGTCAGTGAGGCGTGACAAGGCTTGACAACCTGTCAGCTTGACAGGTGACAGCTTGACAGGTAGACAAGTGAGTGACACTCTGACATGTGGTGCATTGTTGTCACCTGTCAAGTCAGTCAGTGAGGCGTGACAAGGCTTGACAACCTGTCAGCTTGACAGGTGACAGCTTGACAGGTAGACAAGTGAGTGACACTCTGACATGTGGTGCATTGTTGTCACCTGTCAAGTCAGTCAGTGAGGCGTGACAAGGCTTGACAACCTGTCAGCTTGACAGGTGACAGCTTGACAGGTAGACAAGTGAGTGACACTCTGACATGTGGTGCATTGTTGTCACCTGTCAAGTCAGTCAGTGAGGCGTGACAAGGCTTGACAACCTGTCAGCTTGACAGGTGACAGCTTGACAGGTAGACAAGTGAGTGACACTCTGACATGTGGTGCATTGTTGTCACCTGTCAAGTCAGTCAGTGAGGCGTGACAAGGCTTGACAACCTGTCAGCTTGACAGGTGACAGCTTGACAGGTAGACAAGTGAGTGACACTCTGACATGTGGTGCATTGTTGTCACCTGTCAAGTCAGTCAGTGAGGCGTGACAAGGCTTGACAACCTGTCAGCTTGACAGGTGACAGCTTGACAGGTAGACAAGTGAGTGACACTCTGACATGTGGTGCATTGTTGTCACCTGTCAAGTCAGTCAGTGAGGCGTGACAAGGCTTGACAACCTGTCAGCTTGACAGGTGACAGCTTGACAGGTAGACAAGTGAGTGACACTCTGACATGTGGTGCATTGTTGTCACCTGTCAAGTCAGTCAGTGAGGCGTGACAAGGCTTGACAACCTGTCAGCTTGACAGGTGACAGCTTGACAGGTAGACAAGTGAGTGACACTCTGACATGTGGTGCATTGTTGTCACCTGTCAAGTCAGTCAGTGAGGCGTGACAAGGCTTGACAACCTGTCAGCTTGACAGGTGACAGCTTGACAGGTAGACAAGTGAGTGACACTCTGACATGTGGTGCATTGTTGTCACCTGTCAAGTCAGTCAGTGAGGCGTGACAAGGCTTGACAACCTGTCAGCTTGACAGGTGACAGCTTGACAGGTAGACAAGTGAGTGACACTCTGACATGTGGTGCATTGTTGTCACCTGTCAAGTCAGTCAGTGAGGCGTGACAAGGCTTGACAACCTGTCAGCTTGACAGGTGACAGCTTGACAGGTAGACAAGTGAGTGACACTCTGACATGTGGTGCATTGTTGTCACCTGTCAAGTCAGTCAGTGAGGCGTGACAAGGCTTGACAACCTGTCAGCTTGACAGGTGACAGCTTGACAGGTAGACAAGTGAGTGACACTCTGACATGTGGTGCATTGTTGTCACCTGTCAAGTCAGTCAGTGAGGCGTGACAAGGCTTGACAACCTGTCAGCTTGACAGGTGACAGCTTGACAGGTAGACAAGTGAGTGACACTCTGACATGTGGTGCATTGTTGTCACCTGTCAAGTCAGTCAGTGAGGCGTGACAAGGCTTGACAACCTGTCAGCTTGACAGGTGACAGCTTGACAGGTAGACAAGTGAGTGACACTCTGACATGTGGTGCATTGTTGTCACCTGTCAAGTCAGTCAGTGAGGCGTGACAAGGCTTGACAACCTGTCAGCTTGACAGGTGACAGCTTGACAGGTAGACAAGTGAGTGACACTCTGACATGTGGTGCATTGTTGTCACCTGTCAAGTCAGTCAGTGAGGCGTGACAAGGCTTGACAACCTGTCAGCTTGACAGGTGACAGCTTGACAGGTAGACAAGTGAGTGACACTCTGACATGTGGTGCATTGTTGTCACCTGTCAAGTCAGTCAGTGAGGCGTGACAAGGCTTGACAACCTGTCAGCTTGACAGGTGACAGCTTGACAGGTAGACAAGTGAGTGACACTCTGACATGTGGTGCATTGTTGTCACCTGTCAAGTCAGTCAGTGAGGCGTGACAAGGCTTGACAACCTGTCAGCTTGACAGGTGACAGCTTGACAGGTAGACAAGTGAGTGACACTCTGACATGTGGTGCATTGTTGTCACCTGTCAAGTCAGTCAGTGAGGCGTGACAAGGCTTGACAACCTGTCAGCTTGACAGGTGACAGCTTGACAGGTAGACAAGTGAGTGACACTCTGACATGTGGTGCATTGTTGTCACCTGTCAAGTCAGTCAGTGAGGCGTGACAAGGCTTGACAACCTGTCAGCTTGACAGGTGACAGCTTGACAGGTAGACAAGTGAGTGACACTCTGACATGTGGTGCATTGTTGTCACCTGTCAAGTCAGTCAGTGAGGCGTGACAAGGCTTGACAACCTGTCAGCTTGACAGGTGACAGCTTGACAGGTAGACAAGTGAGTGACACTCTGACATGTGGTGCATTGTTGTCACCTGTCAAGTCAGTCAGTGAGGCGTGACAAGGCTTGACAACCTGTCAGCTTGACAGGTGACAGCTTGACAGGTAGACAAGTGAGTGACACTCTGACATGTGGTGCATTGTTGTCACCTGTCAAGTCAGTCAGTGAGGCGTGACAAGGCTTGACAACCTGTCAGCTTGACAGGTGACAGCTTGACAGGTAGACAAGTGAGTGACACTCTGACATGTGGTGCATTGTTGTCACCTGTCAAGTCAGTCAGTGAGGCGTGACAAGGCTTGACAACCTTGTGACAGTGCTTGACAGGTGACAGCTTGACAGAG
>MRSW03000306.1:0-25451 GCA_001923025.3 Taenia multiceps | reverse complement strand
GTCACCTTCAAGTCAGTCAGTGAGGCTGACAAGGCTTTGACAACCTGTCAGCTTGACAGGTGACAGCTTGACAGGTAGACAAGTGAGTGACACTCTGACATGTGTGCATTTGTCACCTGTCAAGTCAGTCAGTGAGCGTACAAGGCTTGACAACCTGTCAGCTTGACAGGTGACAGCTTGACAGTAGACAAGTGAGTGACACTCTGACATGTGGTGCATTTTGTCACCTGTCAAGTCAGTCAGTGAGGCTGACAGGCTTGACAACCTGTCAGCTTGACAGTCAGCTTGACAGGTAGACAGTGAGTGACACTCTGACATGGTGCATTGTAGTCACCTGTCAAGTCAGTCAGTGAGGCGGACAAGGCTTGACAACCTGTCAGCTTGGTGACAGCTTGACAGGTAGACAAGTGAGTGACACTCTGACATGTGGTGCATTGTTGTCACCTGTCAGTCAGTCAGTGAGGCGTGACAAGGCTTGACAACCTGTCACTTGACAGGTGACAGCTTGACAGGTAGACAAGTGAGTGACACTCTGACATGTGGTGCATTGTTCACCTTCAGTCAGTCAGTGAGGCGTGACAAGGCTTGACAACCTGTCAGCTTGACAGTGACAGCTTGACAGGTAGACAAGTGAGTGACACTCTGACATGTGGTGCATTGTTGTCACCTGTCAATCAGTCAGTAGGGCGACAAGGCTTGACAACCTGTCAGCTTGACAGGTGACAGCTTGACAGGTAGACAATGAGTGACACTCTGACATGTGGTGCATTGTTGTCACCTGTCAAGTCAGTCAGTGAGGCGTGACAAGGCTTGACAACCTGTCAGCTTGACAGGTGACAGCTTGACAGGTAGACAATGAGTGACACTCTGACATGTGGTGCATTGTTGTCACCTGTCAAGTCAGTCAGTGAGGCGTGACAGGCTTGACACCTGTCAGCTTGACAGGTGACAGCTTGACAGGTAGACAAGTGAGTGACACTCTGACATGTGGTGCATTGTTTCACCTGTCAAGTCAGTCAGTGACGTGACAAGGCTTGACAACCTGTCAGCTTGACAGGTGACAGCTTGACAGGTAGACAAGTGAGTGACACTCTGACATGTGGTGCATTGTTGTCACCTGTCAAGTCAGTCATGAGGCGTGACAAGGCTTGACAACCTGTCAGCTTGACAGGTGACAGCTTGACAGGTAGACAGTGAGTGACACTCTGACATGTGGTGCATTGTTGTCACCTGTCAAGTCAGTCAGTGAGCGTGACAAGGCTTGACAACCTGTCAGCTTGACAGGTGACAGCTTGACAGGTAGACAATGAGTGACACTCTGACATGTGGTGCATTGTCACCTGTCAAGTCAGTCAGTGAGGCGTGACAAGGCTTGACACCTGTCAGCTTGACAGGTGACAGCTTGACAGGTAGACAAGTGAGTGACACTCTGACATGTGGTGCATTGTTGTCACCTGTCAAGTCAGTCAGTGGCGTGACAAGGCTTGACAACCTGTCAGCTTGACAGGTGACAGCTTGACAGTGACAAGTGAGTGACACTCTGACATGTGGTGCATTGTTGTCACCTGTCAAGTCAGTCAGTGAGGCGTGACAAGGCTTGACAACCTGTCAGCTTGACAGGTGACAGCTTGACAGGTAGACAGTGAGTGACACTCTGACATGTGGTGCATTGTTGTCACCTGTCATCAGTCAGTGCGTGACAAGGCTTGACAACCTGTCAGCTTGACAGGTGACAGCTTGACAGGTAGACAAGTGAGTGACACTCTGACATGTGGTGCATTGTTGTCACCTGTCAAGTCAGTCAGTGAGGCGTGACAAGGCTTGACAACCTGTCAGCTTGACAGGTGACAGCTTGACAGGTAGACAAGTGAGTGACACTCTGACATGTGGTGCATTGTTGTCACCTGTCAAGTCATCAGTGCGTGACAAGGCTTGACAACCTGTCAGCTTGACAGGTGACAGCTTGACAGGTAGACAAGTGAGTGACACTCTGACATGTGGTGCATTGTTGTCACCTGTCAAGTCAGTCAGTGAGGCGTGACAAGGCTTGACAACCTGTCAGCTTGACAGGTGACAGCTTGACAGGTAGACAAGTGAGTGACACTCTGACATGTGGTGCATTGTTGTCACCTGTCAAGTCAGTCAGTGAGGCGTGACAAGGCTTGACAACCTGTCAGCTTGACAGGTGACAGCTTGACAGTAGACAAGTGAGTGACACTCTGACATGTGCATTGTTGTCACCTGTCAAGTCAGTCAGTGAGGCGTGACAAGGCTTGACAACCTGTCAGCTTGACAGGTGACAGCTTGACAGGTAGACAAGTGAGTGACACTCTGACATGTGGTGCATTGTTGTCACCTGTCAAGTCAGTCAGTGAGGCGTGACAAGCTTGACAACCTGTCAGCTTGACAGGTGACAGCTTGACAGGTAGACAAGTGAGTGACACTCTGACATGTGGTGCATTGTTGTCACCTGTCAAGTCAGTCAGTGAGGCGTGACAAGGCTTGACAACCTGTCAGCTTGACAGGTGACAGCTTGACAGGTAGACAAGTGAGTGACACTCTGACATGTGGTGCATTGTTGTCACCTGTCAAGTCAGTCAGTGAGGCGTGCAAGGCTTGACAACCTGTCAGCTTGACAGGTGACAGCTTGACAGGTAGACAAGTGAGTGACACTCTGACATGTGGTGCATTGTTGTCACCTGTCAAGTCAGTCAGTGAGGCGTGACAAGGCTTGACAACCTGTCAGCTTGACAGGTGACAGCTTGACAGGTAGACAAGTGAGTGACACTCTGACATGTGGTGCATTGTTCACCTGTCAAGTCAGTCAGTGAGGCGACAAGGCTTGACAACCTGTCAGCTTGACAGGTGACAGCTTGACAGGTAGACAAGTGAGTGACACTCTGACATGTGGTGCATTGTTGTCACCTGTCAGTCAGTCAGTGAGGCGTGACAAGGCTTGACAACCTGTCAGCTTGACAGGTGACAGCTTGACAGGTAGACAAGTGAGTGACACTCTGACATGTGTGCATTGTTGTCACCTGTCAAGTCAGTCAGTGAGGCTGACAAGGCTTGACAACCTGTCAGCTTGACAGGTGACAGCTTGACAGGTAGACAAGTGAGTGACACTCTGACATGTGGTGCATTGTTGTCACCTGTCAAGTCAGTCAGTGAGCGTGACAAGGCTTGACAACCTGTCAGCTTGACAGGTGACAGCTTGACAGGTAGACAAGTGAGTGACACTCTGACATGTGGTGCATTGTTGTCACCTGTCAAGTCAGTCAGTGAGGCGTGACAAGGCTTGACAACCTGTCAGCTTGACAGGTGACAGCTTGACAGGTAGACAAGTGAGTGACACTCTGACATGTGGTGCATTGTTGTCACCTGTCAAGTCAGTCAGTGAGGCGTGACAAGGCTTGACAACCTGTCAGCTTGACAGGTGACAGCTTGACAGGTAGACAAGTGAGTGACACTCTGACATGTGGTGCATTGTTGTCACCTGTCAAGTCAGTCAGTGAGGCGTGACAAGGCTTGACAACCTGTCAGCTTGACAGGTGACAGCTTGACAGGTAGACAAGTGAGTGACACTCTGACATGTGGTGCATTGTTGTCACCTGTCAAGTCAGTCAGTGAGGCGTGACAAGGCTTGACAACCTGTCAGCTTGACAGGTGACAGCTTGACAGGTAGACAAGTGAGTGACACTCTGACATGTGGTGCATTGTTGTCACCTGTCAAGTCAGTCAGTGAGGCGTGACAAGGCTTGACAACCTGTCAGCTTGACAGGTGACAGCTTGACAGGTAGACAAGTGAGTGACACTCTGACATGTGGTGCATTGTTGTCACCTGTCAAGTCAGTCAGTGAGGCGTGACAAGGCTTGACAACCTGTCAGCTTGACAGGTGACAGCTTGACAGGTAGACAAGTGAGTGACACTCTGACATGTGGTGCATTGTTGTCACCTGTCAAGTCAGTCAGTGAGGCGTGACAAGGCTTGACAACCTGTCAGCTTGACAGGTGACAGCTTGACAGGTAGACAAGTGAGTGACACTCTGACATGTGGTGCATTGTTGTCACCTGTCAAGTCAGTCAGTGCGGACAAGGCTTGACAACCTGTCAGCTTGACAGGTGACAGCTTGACAGGTAGACAAGTGAGTGACACTCTGACATGTGGTGCATTGTTGTCACCTGTCAAGTCATCAGTGAGGCGTGACAAGGCTTGACAACCTGTCAGCTTGACAGGTGACAGCTTGACAGGTAGACAAGTGAGTGACACTCTGACATGTGGTGCATTGTTGTCACCTGTCAAGTCAGTCAGTGAGGCGTGACAAGGCTTGACAACCTGTCAGCTTGACAGGTGACAGCTTGACAGGTAGACAAGTGAGTGACACTCTGACATGTGGTGCATTGTTGTCACCTGTCAAGTCAGTCAGTGAGGCGTGACAAGGCTTGACAACCTGTCAGCTTGACAGGTGACAGCTTGACAGGTAGACAAGTGAGTGACACTCTGACATGTGGTGCATTGTTGTCACCTGTCAAGTCAGTCAGTGAGGCGTGACAAGGCTTGACAACCTGTCAGCTTGACAGGTGACAGCTTGACAGGTAGACAAGTGAGTGACACTCTGACATGTGGTGCATTGTTGTCACCTGTCAAGTCAGTCAGTGAGGCGTGACAAGGCTTGACAACCTGTCAGCTTGACAGGTGACAGCTTGACAGGTAGACAAGTGAGTGACACTCTGACATGTGGTGCATTGTTGTCACCTGTCAAGTCAGTCAGTGAGGCGTGACAAGGCTTGACAACCTGTCAGCTTGACAGGTGACAGCTTGACAGGTAGACAAGTGAGTGACACTCTGACATGTGGTGCATTGTTGTCACCTGTCAAGTCAGTCAGTGAGGCGTGACAAGGCTTGACAACCTGTCAGCTTGACAGGTGACAGCTTGACAGGTAGACAAGTGAGTGACACTCTGACATGTGGTGCATTGTTGTCACCTGTCAAGTCAGTCAGTGAGGCGTGACAAGGCTTGACAACCTGTCAGCTTGACAGGTGACAGCTTGACAGGTAGACAAGTGAGTGACACTCTGACATGTGGTGCATTGTTGTCACCTGTCAAGTCAGTCAGTGAGGCGTGACAAGGCTTGACAACCTGTCAGCTTGACAGGTGACAGCTTGACAGGTAGACAAGTGAGTGACACTCTGACATGTGGTGCATTGTTGTCACCTGTCAAGTCAGTCAGTGAGGCGTGACAAGGCTTGACAACCTGTCAGCTTGACAGGTGACAGCTTGACAGGTAGACAAGTGAGTGACACTCTGACATGTGGTGCATTGTTGTCACCTGTCAAGTCAGTCAGTGAGGCGTGACAAGGCTTGACAACCTGTCAGCTTGACAGGTGACAGCTTGACAGGTAGACAAGTGAGTGACACTCTGACATGTGGTGCATTGTTGTCACCTGTCAAGTCAGTCAGTGAGGCGTGACAAGGCTTGACAACCTGTCAGCTTGACAGGTGACAGCTTGACAGGTAGACAAGTGAGTGACACTCTGACATGTGGTGCATTGTTGTCACCTGTCAAGTCAGTCAGTGAGGCGTGACAAGGCTTGACAACCTGTCAGCTTGACAGGTGACAGCTTGACAGGTAGACAAGTGAGTGACACTCTGACATGTGGTGCATTGTTGTCACCTGTCAAGTCAGTCAGTGAGGCGTGACAAGGCTTGACAACCTGTCAGCTTGACAGGTGACAGCTTGACAGGTAGACAAGTGAGTGACACTCTGACATGTGGTGCATTGTTGTCACCTGTCAAGTCAGTCAGTGAGGCGTGACAAGGCTTGACAACCTGTCAGCTTGACAGGTGACAGCTTGACAGGTACAAGTGAGTGACACTCTGACATGTGGTGCATTGTTGTCACCTGTCAAGTCAGTCAGTGAGGCGTGACAAGGCTTGACAACCTGTCAGCTTGACAGGTGACAGCTTGACAGGTAGACAAGTGAGTGACACTCTGACATGTGGTGCATTGTTGTCACCTGTCAAGTCAGTCAGTGAGGCGTGACAAGGCTTGACAACCTGTCAGCTTGACAGGTGACAGCTTGACAGGTAGACAAGTGAGTGACACTCTGACATGTGGTGCATTGTTGTCACCTGTCAAGTCAGTCAGTGAGGCGTGACAAGGCTTGACAACCTGTCAGCTTGACAGGTGACAGCTTGACAGGTAGACAAGTGAGTGACACTCTGACATGTGGTGCATTGTTGTCACCTGTCAAGTCAGTCAGTGAGGCGTGACAAGGCTTGACAACCTGTCAGCTTGACAGGTGACAGCTTGACAGGTAGACAAGTGAGTGACACTCTGACATGTGGTGCATTGTTGTCACCTGTCAAGTCAGTCAGTGAGGCGTGACAAGGCTTGACAACCTGTCAGCTTGACAGGTGACAGCTTGACAGGTAGACAAGTGAGTGACACTCTGACATGTGGTGCATTGTTGTCACCTGTCAAGTCAGTCAGTGAGGCGTGACAAGGCTTGACAACCTGTCAGCTTGACAGGTGACAGCTTGACAGGTAGACAAGTGAGTGACACTCTGACATGTGGTGCATTGTTGTCACCTGTCAAGTCAGTCAGTGAGGCGTGACAAGGCTTGACAACCTGTCAGCTTGACAGGTGACAGCTTGACAGGTAGACAAGTGAGTGACACTCTGACATGTGGTGCATTGTTGTCACCTGTCAAGTCAGTCATGAGGCGTGACAAGGCTTGACAACCTGTCAGCTTGACAGGTGACAGCTTGACAGGTAGACAAGTGAGTGACACTCTGACATGTGGTGCATTGTTTGTCACCTGTCAAGTCAGTCAGTGAGGCGTGACAAGGCTTGACAACCTGTCAGCTTGACAGGTGACAGCTTGACAGGTAGACAAGTGAGTGACACTCTGACATGTGGTGCATTGTTGTCACCTGTCAAGTCAGTCAGTGAGGCGTGACAAGGCTTGACAACCTGTCAGCTTGACAGGTGACAGCTTGACAGGTAGACAAGTGAGTGACACTCTGACATGTGGTGCATTGTTGTCACCTGTCAAGTCAGTCAGTGAGGCGTGACAAGGCTTGACAACCTGTCAGCTTGACAGGTGACAGCTTGACAGGTAGACAAGTGAGTGACACTCTGACATGTGGTGCATTGTTGTCACCTGTCAAGTCAGTCAGTGAGGCGTGACAAGGCTTGACAACCTGTCAGCTTGACAGGTGACAGCTTGACAGGTAGACAAGTGAGTGACACTCTGACATGTGGTGCATTGTTGTCACCTGTCAAGTCAGTCAGTGAGGCGTGACAAGGCTTGACAACCTGTCAGCTTGACAGGTGACAGCTTGACAGGTAGACAAGTGAGTGACACTCTGACATGTGGTGCATTGTTGTCACCTGTCAAGTCAGTCAGTGAGGCGTGACAAGGCTTGACAACCTGTCAGCTTGACAGGTGACAGCTTGACAGGTAGACAAGTGAGTGACACTCTGACATGTGGTGCATTGTTGTCACCTGTCAAGTCAGTGAGGCGTGACAAGGCTTGACAACCTGTCAGCTTGACAGGTGACAGCTTGACAGGTAGACAAGTGAGTGACACTCTGACATGTGGTGCATTGTTGTCACCTGTCAAGTCAGTCAGTGAGGCGTGACAAGGCTTGACAACCTGTCAGCTTGACAGGTGACAGCTTGACAGGTAGACAAGTGAGTGACACTCTGACATGTGGTGCATTGTTGTCACCTGTCAAGTCAGTCAGTGAGGCGCGTGACAAGGCTTGACAACCTGTCAGCTTGACAGGTGACAGCTTGACAGGTAGACAAGTGAGTGACACTCTGACATGTGGTGCATTGTTGTCACCTGTCAAGTCAGTGAGGCGTGACAAGGCTTGACAACCTGTCAGCTTGACAGGTGACAGCTTGACAGGTAGACAAGTGAGTGACACTCTGACATGTGGTGCATTGTTGTCACCTGTCAAGTCAGTCAGTGAGGCGTGACAAGGCTTGACAACCTGTCAGCTTGACAGGTGACAGCTTGACAGGTAGACAAGTGAGTGACACTCTGACATGTGGTGCATTGTTGTCACCTGTCAAGTCAGTCAGTGAGGCGTGACAAGGCTTGACAACCTGTCAGCTTGACAGGTGACAGCTTGACAGGTAGACAAGTGAGTGACACTCTGACATGTGGTGCATTGTTGTCACCTGTCAAGTCAGTCAGTGAGGCGTGACAAGGCTTGACAACCTGTCAGCTTGACAGGTGACAGCTTGACAGGTAGACAAGTGAGTGACACTCTGACATGTGGTGCATTGTTGTCACCTGTCAAGTCAGTCAGTGAGGCGGACAAGGCTTGACAACCTGTCAGCTTGACAGGTGACAGCTTGACAGGTAGACAAGTGAGTGACACTCTGACATGTGGTGCATTGTTGTCACCTGTCAAGTCAGTCAGTGAGGGTGACAAGGCTTGACAACCTGTCAGCTTGACAGGTGACAGCTTGACAGGTAGACAAGTGAGTGACACTCTGACATGTGGTGCATTGTTGTCACCTGTCAAGTCAGTCAGTGAGGCGTGACAAGGCTTGACAACCTGTCAGCTTGACAGGTGACAGCTTGACAGGTAGACAAGTGAGTGACACTCTGACATGTGGTGCATTGTTGTCACCTGTCAAGTCAGTCAGTGAGGCGTGACAAGGCTTGACAACCTGTCAGCTTGACAGGTGACAGCTTGACAGGTAGACAAGTGAGTGACACTCTGACATGTGGTGCATTGTTGTCACCTGTCAAGTCAGTCAGTGAGGCGTGACAAGGCTTGACAACCTGTCAGCTTGACAGGTGACAGCTTGACAGGTAGACAAGTGAGTGACACTCTGACATGTGGTGCATTGTTGTCACCTGTCAAGTCAGTCAGTGAGGCGTGACAAGGCTTGACAACCTGTCAGCTTGACAGGTGACAGCTTGACAGGTAGACAAGTGAGTGACACTCTGACATGTGGTGCATTGTTGTCACCTGTCAAGTCAGTCAGTGAGGCGTGACAAGGCTTGACAACCTGTCAGCTTGACAGGTGACAGCTTGACAGGTAGACAAGTGAGTGACACTCTGACATGTGGTGCATTGTTGTCACCTGTCAAGTCAGTCAGTGAGGCGTGACAAGGCTTGACAACCTGTCAGCTTGACAGGTGACAGCTTGACAGGTAGACAAGTGAGTGACACTCTGACATGTGGTGCATTGTTGTCACCTGTCAAGTCAGTCAGTGAGGCGTGACAAGGCTTGACAACCTGTCAGCTTGACAGGTGACAGCTTGACAGGTAGACAATGAGTGACACTCTGACATGTGGTGCATTGTTGTCACCTGTCAAGTCAGTCAGTGAGGCGTGACAAGGCTTGACAACCTGTCAGCTTGACAGGTGACAGCTTGACAGGTAGACAAGTGAGTGACACTCTGACATGTGGTGCATTGTTGTCACCTGTCAAGTCAGTCAGTGAGGCGTGACAAGGCTTGACAACCTGTCAGCTTGACAGGTGACAGCTTGACAGGTAGACAAGTGAGTGACACTCTGACATGTGGTGCATTGTTGTCACCTGTCAAGTCAGTCAGTGAGGCGTGACAAGGCTTGACAACCTGTCAGCTTGACAGGTGACAGCTTGACAGGTAGACAAGTGAGTGACACTCTGACATGTGGTGCATTGTTGTCACCTGTCAAGTCAGTCAGTGAGGCGTGACAAGGCTTGACAACCTGTCAGCTTGACAGGTGACAGCTTGACAGGTAGACAAGTGAGTGACACTCTGACATGTGGTGCATTGTTGTCACCTGTCAAGTCAGTCAGTGAGGCGTGACAAGGCTTGACAACCTGTCAGCTTGACAGGTGACAGCTTGACAGGTAGACAAGTGAGTGACACTCTGACATGTGGTGCATTGTTGTCACCTGTCAAGTCAGTCAGTGAGGCGTGACAAGGCTTGACAACCTGTCAGCTTGACAGGTGACAGCTTGACAGGTAGACAAGTGAGTGACACTCTGACATGTGGTGCATTGTTGTCACCTGTCAAGTCAGTCAGTGAGGCGTGACAAGGCTTGACAACCTGTCAGCTTGACAGGTGACAGCTTGACAGGTAGACAAGTGAGTGACACTCTGACATGTGGTGCATTGTTGTCACCTGTCAAGTCAGTCAGTGAGGCGTGACAAGGCTTGACAACCTGTCAGCTTGACAGGTGACAGCTTGACAGGTAGACAAGTGAGTGACACTCTGACATGTGGTGCATTGTTGTCACCTGTCAAGTCAGTCAGTGAGGCGTGACAAGGCTTGACAACCTGTCAGCTTGACAGGTGACAGCTTGACAGGTAGACAAGTGAGTGACACTCTGACATGTGGTGCATTGTTGTCACCTGTCAAGTCAGTCAGTGAGGCGTGACAAGGCTTGACAACCTGTCAGCTTGACAGGTGACAGCTTGACAGGTAGACAAGTGAGTGACACTCTGACATGTGGTGCATTGTTCACCTGTCAAGTCAGTCAGTGGCGTGACAAGGCTTGACAACCTGTCAGCTTGACAGGTGACAGCTTGACAGGTAGACAAGTGAGTGACACTCTGACATGTGGTGCATTGTTGTCACCTGTCAAGTCAGTCAGTGAGGCGTGACAAGGCTTGACAACCTGTCAGCTTGACAGGTGACAGCTTGACAGGTAGACAAGTGAGTGACACTCTGACATGTGGTGCATTGTTGTCACCTGTCAAGTCAGTCAGTGAGCGTGACAAGGCTTGACAACCTGTCAGCTTGACAGGTGACAGCTTGACAGGTAGACAAGTGAGTGACACTCTGACATGTGGTGCATTGTTGTCACCTGTCAAGTCAGTCAGTGAGGCGTGACAAGGCTTGACAACCTGTCAGCTTGACAGGTGACAGCTTGACAGGTAGACAAGTGAGTGACACTCTGACATGTGGTGCATTGTTGTCACCTGTCAAGTCAGTCAGTGAGGCGTGACAAGGCTTGACAACCTGTCAGCTTGACAGGTGACAGCTTGACAGGTAGACAAGTGAGTGACACTCTGACATGTGGTGCATTGTTGTCACCTGTCAAGTCAGTCAGTGAGGCGTGACAAGGCTTGACAACCTGTCAGCTTGACAGGTGACAGCTTGACAGGTAGACAAGTGAGTGACACTCTGACATGTGGTGCATTGTTGTCACCTGTCAAGTCAGTCAGTGAGGCGTGACAAGGCTTGACAACCTGTCAGCTTGACAGGTGACAGCTTGACAGGTAGACAAGTGAGTGACACTCTGACATGTGGTGCATTGTTGTCACCTGTCAAGTCAGTCAGTGAGGCGTGACAAGGCTTGACAACCTGTCAGCTTGACAGGTGACAGCTTGACAGGTAGACAAGTGAGTGACACTCTGACATGTGGTGCATTGTTGTCACCTGTCAAGTCAGTCAGTGAGGCGTGACAAGGCTTGACAACCTGTCAGCTTGACAGGTGACAGCTTGACAGGTAGACAAGTGAGTGACACTCTGACATGTGGTGCATTGTTGTCACCTGTCAAGTCAGTCAGTGAGGCGTGACAAGGCTTGACAACCTGTCAGCTTGACAGGTGACAGCTTGACAGGTAGACAAGTGAGTGACACTCTGACATGTGGTGCATTGTTGTCACCTGTCAAGTCAGTCAGTGAGGCGTGACAAGGCTTGACAACCTGTCAGCTTGACAGGTGACAGCTTGACAGGTAGACAAGTGAGTGACACTCTGACATGTGGTGCATTGTTGTCACCTGTCAAGTCAGTCAGTGAGGCGTGACAAGGCTTGACAACCTGTCAGCTTGACAGGTGACAGCTTGACAGGTAGACAAGTGAGTGACACTCTGACATGTGGTGCATTGTTGTCACCTGTCAAGTCAGTCAGTGAGGCGTGACAAGGCTTGACAACCTGTCAGCTTGACAGGTGACAGCTTGACAGGTAGACAAGTGAGTGACACTCTGACATGTGGTGCATTGTTGTCACCTGTCAAGTCAGTCAGTGAGGCGTGACAAGGCTTGACAACCTGTCAGCTTGACAGGTGACAGCTTGACAGGTAGACAAGTGAGTGACACTCTGACATGTGGTGCATTGTTGTCACCTGTCAAGTCAGTCAGTGAGGGTGACAAGGCTTGACAACCTGTCAGCTTGACAGGTGACAGCTTGACAGGTAGACAAGTGAGTGACACTCTGACATGTGGTGCATTGTTGTCACCTGTCAAGTCAGTCAGTGAGGCGTGACAAGGCTTGACAACCTGTCAGCTTGACAGGTGACAGCTTGACAGGTAGACAAGTGAGTGACACTCTGACATGTGTGCATTGTTGTCACCTGTCAAGTCAGTCAGTGAGGCGTGACAAGGCTTGACAACCTGTCAGCTTGACAGGTGACAGCTTGACAGGTAGACAAGTGAGTGACACTCTGACATGTGGTGCATTGTTGTCACCTGTCAAGTCAGTCAGTGAGGCGTGACAAGGCTTGACAACCTGTCAGCTTGACAGGTGACAGCTTGACAGGTAGACAAGTGAGTGACACTCTGACATGTGGTGCATTGTTGTCACCTGTCAAGTCAGTCAGTGAGGCGTGACAAGGCTTGACAACCTGTCAGCTTGACAGGTGACAGCTTGACAGGTAGACAAGTGAGTGACACTCTGACATGTGGTGCATTGTTTCACCTGTCAAGTCAGTCAGTGAGGCGTGACAAGGCTTGACAACCTGTCAGCTTGACAGGTGACAGCTTGACAGGTAGACAAGTGAGTGACACTCTGACATGTGGTGCATTGTTGTCACCTGTCAAGTCAGTCAGTGAGGCGTGACAAGGCTTGACAACCTGTCAGCTTGACACAGCTTGACAGGTAGACAAGTGAGTGACACTCTGACATGTGGTGCATTGTTGTCACCTGTCAAGTCAGTCAGTGAGGCGTGACAAGGCTTGACAACCTGTCAGCTTGACAGGTGACAGCTTGACAGGTAGACAAGTGAGTGACACTCTGACATGTGGTGCATTGTTGTCACCTGTCAAGTCAGTCAGTGAGGCGTGACAAGGCTTGACAACCTGTCAGCTTGACAGGTGACAGCTTGACAGGTAGACAAGTGAGTGACACTCTGACATGTGGTGCATTGTTGTCACCTGTCAAGTCAGTCAGTGAGGCGTGACAAGGCTTGACAACCTGTCAGCTTGACAGGTGACAGCTTGACAGGTAGACAAGTGAGTGACACTCTGACATGTGGTGCATTGTTGTCACCTGTCAAGTCAGTCAGTGAGGCGTGACAAGGCTTGACAACCTGTCAGCTTGACAGGTGACAGCTTGACAGGTAGACAAGTGAGTGACACTCTGACATGTGGTGCATTGTTGTCACCTGTCAAGTCAGTCAGTGAGGCGTGACAAGGCTTGACAACCTGTCAGCTTGACAGGTGACAGCTTGACAGGTAGACAAGTGAGTGACACTCTGACATGTGGTGCATTGTTGTCACCTGTCAAGTCAGTCAGTGAGGCGTGACAAGGCTTGACAACCTGTCAGCTTGACAGGTGACAGCTTGACAGGTAGACAAGTGAGTGACACTCTGACATGTGGTGCATTGTTGTCACCTGTCAAGTCAGTCAGTGAGGCGTGACAAGGCTTGACAACCTGTCAGCTTGACAGGTGACAGCTTGACAGGTAGACAAGTGAGTGACACTCTGACATGTGGTGCATTGTTGTCACCTGTCAAGTCAGTCAGTGAGGCGTGACAAGGCTTGACAACCTGTCAGCTTGACAGGTGACAGCTTGACAGGTAGACAAGTGAGTGACACTCTGACATGTGGTGCATTGTTGTCACCTGTCAAGTCAGTCAGTGAGGCGACAAGGCTTGACAACCTGTCAGCTTGACAGGTGACAGCTTGACAGGTAGACAAGTGAGTGACACTCTGACATGTGGTGCATTGTTGTCACCTGTCAAGTCAGTCAGTGAGGCGTGACAAGGCTTGACAACCTGTCAGCTTGACAGGTGACAGCTTGACAGGTAGACAAGTGAGTGACACTCTGACATGTGGTGCATTGTTGTCACCTGTCAAGTCAGTCAGTGAGGCGTGACAAGGCTTGACAACCTGTCAGCTTGACAGGTGACAGCTTGACAGGTAGACAAGTGAGTGACACTCTGACATGTGGTGCATTGTTGTCACCTGTCAAGTCAGTCAGTGAGGCGTGACAAGGCTTGACAACCTGTCAGCTTGACAGGTGACAGCTTGACAGGTAGACAAGTGAGTGACACTCTGACATGTGGTGCATTGTTGTCACCTGTCAAGTCAGTCAGTGAGGCGTGACAAGGCTTGACAACCTGTCAGCTTGACAGGTGACAGCTTGACAGGTAGACAAGTGAGAGACACTCTGACATGTGGTGCATTGTTGTCACCTGTCAAGTCAGTCAGTGAGGCGTGACAAGGCTTGACAACCTGTCAGCTTGACAGGTGACAGCTTGACAGGTAGACAAGTGAGTGACACTCTGACATGTGGTGCATTGTTGTCACCTGTCAAGTCAGTCAGTGAGGCGTGACAAGGCTTGACAACCTGTCAGCTTGACAGGTGACAGCTTGACAGGTAGACAAGTGAGTGACACTCTGACATGTGGTGCATTGTTGTCACCTGTCAAGTCAGTCAGTGAGGCGTGACAAGGCTTGACAACCTGTCAGCTTGACAGGTGACAGCTTGACAGGTAGACAAGTGAGTGACACTCTGACATGTGGTGCATTGTTGTCACCTGTCAAGTCAGTCAGTGAGGCGTGACAAGGCTTGACAACCTGTCAGCTTGACAGGTGACAGCTTGACAGGTAGACAAGTGAGTGACACTCTGACATGTGGTGCATTGTTGTCACCTGTCAAGTCAGTCAGTGAGGCGTGACAAGGCTTGACAACCTGTCAGCTTGACAGGTGACAGCTTGACAGGTAGACAAGTGAGTGACACTCTGACATGTGGTGCATTGTTGTCACCTGTCAAGTCAGTCAGTGAGGCGTGACAAGGCTTGACAACCTGTCAGCTTGACAGGTGACAGCTTGACAGGTAGACAAGTGAGTGACACTCTGACATGTGGTGCATTGTTGTCACCTGTCAAGTCAGTCAGTGAGGCGTGACAAGGCTTGACAACCTGTCAGCTTGACAGGTGACAGCTTGACAGGTAGACAAGTGAGTGACACTCTGACATGTGGTGCATTGTTGTCACCTGTCAAGTCAGTCAGTGAGGCGTGACAAGGCTTGACAACCTGTCAGCTTGACAGGTGACAGCTTGACAGGTAGACAAGTGAGTGACACTCTGACATGTGGTGCATTGTTGTCACCTGTCAAGTCAGTCAGTGAGGCGTGACAAGGCTTGACAACCTGTCAGCTTGACAGGTGACAGCTTGACAGGTAGACAAGTGAGTGACACTCTGACATGTGGTGCATTGTTGTCACCTGTCAAGTCAGTCAGTGAGGCGTGACAAGGCTTGACAACCTGTCAGCTTGACAGGTGACAGCTTGACAGGTAGACAAGTGAGTGACACTCTGACATGTGGTGCATTGTTGTCACCTGTCAAGTCAGTCAGTGAGGCGTGACAAGGCTTGACAACCTGTCAGCTTGACAGGTGACAGCTTGACAGGTAGACAAGTGAGTGACACTCTGACATGTGGTGCATTGTTGTCACCTGTCAAGTCAGTCAGTGAGGCGTGACAAGGCTTGACAACCTGTCAGCTTGACAGGTGACAGCTTGACAGGTAGACAAGTGAGTGACACTCTGACATGTGGTGCATTGTTGTCACCTGTCAAGTCAGTCAGTGAGGCGTGACAAGGCTTGACAACCTGTCAGCTTGACAGGTGACAGCTTGACAGGTAGACAAGTGAGTGACACTCTGACATGTGGTGCATTGTTGTCACCTGTCAAGTCAGTCAGTGAGGCGTGACAAGGCTTGACAACCTGTCAGCTTGACAGGTGACAGCTTGACAGGTAGACAAGTGAGTGACACTCTGACATGTGGTGCATTGTTGTCACCTGTCAAGTCAGTCAGTGAGGCGTGACAAGGCTTGACAACCTGTCAGCTTGACAGGTGACAGCTTGACAGGTAGACAAGTGAGTGACACTCTGACATGTGGTGCATTGTTGTCACCTGTCAAGTCAGTCAGTGAGGCGTGACAAGGCTTGACAACCTGTCAGCTTGACAGGTGACAGCTTGACAGGTAGACAAGTGAGTGACACTCTGACATGTGGTGCATTGTTGTCACCTGTCAAGTCAGTCAGTGAGGCGTGACAAGGCTTGACAACCTGTCAGCTTGACAGGTGACAGCTTGACAGGTAGACAAGTGAGTGACACTCTGACATGTGGTGCATTGTTGTCACCTGTCAAGTCAGTCAGTGAGGCGTGACAAGGCTTGACAACCTGTCAGCTTGACAGGTGACAGCTTGACAGGTAGACAAGTGAGTGACACTCTGACATGTGGTGCATTGTTGTCACCTGTCAAGTCAGTCAGTGAGGCGTGACAAGGCTTGACAACCTGTCAGCTTGACAGGTGACAGCTTGACAGGTAGACAAGTGAGTGACACTCTGACATGTGGTGCATTGTTGTCACCTGTCAAGTCAGTCAGTGAGGCGTGACAAGGCTTGACAACCTGTCAGCTTGACAGGTGACAGCTTGACAGGTAGACAAGTGAGTGACACTCTGACATGTGGTGCATTGTTGTCACCTGTCAAGTCAGTCAGTGAGGCGTGACAAGGCTTGACAACCTGTCAGCTTGACAGGTGACAGCTTGACAGGTAGACAAGTGAGTGACACTCTGACATGTGGTGCATTGTTGTCACCTGTCAAGTCAGTCAGTGAGGCGTGACAAGGCTTGACAACCTGTCAGCTTGACAGGTGACAGCTTGACAGGTAGACAAGTGAGTGACACTCTGACATGTGGTGCATTGTTGTCACCTGTCAAGTCAGTCAGTGAGGCGTGACAAGGCTTGACAACCTGTCAGCTTGACAGGTGACAGCTTGACAGGTAGACAAGTGAGTGACACTCTGACATGTGGTGCATTGTTGTCACCTGTCAAGTCAGTCAGTGAGGCGTGACAAGGCTTGACAACCTGTCAGCTTGACAGGTGACAGCTTGACAGGTAGACAAGTGAGTGACACTCTGACATGTGGTGCATTGTTGTCACCTGTCAAGTCAGTCAGTGAGGCGTGACAAGGCTTGACAACCTGTCAGCTTGACAGGTGACAGCTTGACAGGTAGACAAGTGAGTGACACTCTGACATGTGGTGCATTGTTGTCACCTGTCAAGTCAGTCAGTGAGGCGTGACAAGGCTTGACAACCTGTCAGCTTGACAGGTGACAGCTTGACAGGTAGACAAGTGAGTGACACTCTGACATGTGGTGCATTGTTGTCACCTGTCAAGTCAGTCAGTGAGGCGTGACAAGGCTTGACAACCTGTCAGCTTGACAGGTGACAGCTTGACAGGTAGACAAGTGAGTGACACTCTGACATGTGGTGCATTGTTGTCACCTGTCAAGTCAGTCAGTGAGGCGTGACAAGGCTTGACAACCTGTCAGCTTGACAGGTGACAGCTTGACAGGTAGACAAGTGAGTGACACTCTGACATGTGGTGCATTGTTGTCACCTGTCAAGTCAGTCAGTGAGGCGTGACAAGGCTTGACAACCTGTCAGCTTGACAGGTGACAGCTTGACAGTAGACAAGTGAGTGACACTCTGACATGTGGTGCATTGTTGTCACCTGTCAAGTCAGTCAGTGAGGCGTGACAAGGCTTGACAACCTGTCAGCTTGACAGGTGACAGCTTGACAGGTAGACAAGTGAGTGACACTCTGACATGTGGTGCATTGTTGTCACCTGTCAAGTCAGTCAGTGAGGCGTGACAAGGCTTGACAACCTGTCAGCTTGACAGGTGACAGCTTGACAGGTAGACAAGTGAGTGACACTCTGACATGTGGTGCATTGTTGTCACCTGTCAAGTCAGTCAGTGAGGCGTGACAAGGCTTGACAACCTGTCAGCTTGACAGGTGACAGCTTGACAGGTAGACAAGTGAGTGACACTCTGACATGTGGTGCATTGTTGTCACCTGTCAAGTCAGTCAGTGAGGCGTGACAAGGCTTGACAACCTGTCAGCTTGACAGGACAGCTTGACAGGTAGACAAGTGAGTGACACTCTGACATGTGGTGCATTGTTGTCACCTGTCAAGTCAGTCAGTGAGGCGTGACAAGGCTTGACAACCTGTCAGCTTGACAGGTGACAGCTTGACAGGTAGACAAGTGAGTGACACTCTGACATGTGGTGCATTGTTGTCACCTGTCAAGTCAGTCAGTGAGGCGTGACAAGGCTTGACAACCTGTCAGCTTGACAGGTGACAGCTTGACAGGTAGACAAGTGAGTGACACTCTGACATGTGGTGCATTGTTGTCACCTGTCAAGTCAGTCAGTGAGGCGTGACAAGGCTTGACAACCTGTCAGCTTGACAGGTGACAGCTTGACAGGTAGACAAGTGAGTGACACTCTGACATGTGGTGCATTGTTGTCACCTGTCAAGTCAGTCAGTGAGGCGTGACAAGGCTTGACAACCTGTCAGCTTGACAGGTGACAGCTTGACAGGTAGACAAGTGAGTGACACTCTGACATGTGGTGCATTGTTACCTGTCAAGTCAGTCAGTGAGGCGTGACAAGGCTTGACAACCTGTCAGCTTGACAGGTGACAGCTTGACAGGTAGACAAGTGAGTGACACTCTGACATGTGGTGCATTGTTGTCACCTGTCAAGTCAGTCAGTGAGGCGTGACAAGGCTTGACAACCTGTCAGCTTGACAGGTGACAGCTTGACAGGTAGACAAGTGAGTGACACTCTGACATGTGGTGCATTGTTGTCACCTGTCAAGTCAGTCAGTGAGGCGTGACAAGGCTTGACAACCTGTCAGCTTGACAGGTGACAGCTTGACAGGTAGACAAGTGAGTGACACTCTGACATGTGGTGCATTGTTGTCACCTGTCAAGTCAGTCAGTGAGGCGTGACAAGGCTTGACAACCTGTCAGCTTGACAGGTGACAGCTTGACAGGTAGACAAGTGAGTGACACTCTGACATGTGGTGCATTGTTGTCACCTGTCAAGTCAGTCAGTGAGGCGTGACAAGGCTTGACAACCTGTCAGCTTGACAGGTGACAGCTTGACAGGTAGACAAGTGAGTGACACTCTGACATGTGGTGCATTGTTGTCACCTGTCAAGTCAGTCAGTGAGGCGTGACAAGGCTTGACAACCTGTCAGCTTGACAGGTGACAGCTTGACAGGTAGACAAGTGAGTGACACTCTGACATGTGGTGCATTGTTGTCACCTGTCAAGTCAGTCAGTGAGGCGTGACAAGGCTTGACAACCTGTCAGCTTGACAGGTGACAGCTTGACAGGTAGACAAGTGAGTGACACTCTGACATGTGGTGCATTGTTGTCACCTGTCAAGTCAGTCAGTGAGGCGTGACAAGGCTTGACAACCTGTCAGCTTGACAGGTGACAGCTTGACAGGTAGACAAGTGAGTGACACTCTGACATGTGGTGCATTGTTGTCACCTGTCAAGTCAGTCAGTGAGGCGTGACAAGGCTTGACAACCTGTCAGCTTGACAGTGACAGCTTGACAGGTAGACAAGTGAGTGACACTCTGACATGTGGTGCATTGTTGTCACCTGTCAAGTCAGTCAGTGAGGCGTGACAAGGCTTGACAACCTGTCAGCTTGACAGGTGACAGCTTGACAGGTAGACAAGTGAGTGACACTCTGACATGTGGTGCATTGTTGTCACCTGTCAAGTCAGTCAGTGAGGCGTGACAAGGCTTGACAACCTGTCAGCTTGACAGGTGACAGCTTGACAGGTAGACAAGTGAGTGACACTCTGACATGTGGTGCATTGTTGTCACCTGTCAAGTCAGTCAGTGAGGCGTGACAAGGCTTGACAACCTGTCAGCTTGACAGGTGACAGCTTGACAGGTAGACAAGTGAGTGACACTCTGACATGTGGTGCATTGTTGTCACCTGTCAAGTCAGTCAGTGAGGCGTGACAAGGCTTGACAACCTGTCAGCTTGACAGGTGACAGCTTGACAGGTAGACAAGTGAGTGACACTCTGACATGTGGTGCATTGTTGTCACCTGTCAAGTCAGTCAGTGAGGCGTGACAAGGCTTGACAACCTGTCAGCTTGACAGGTGACAGCTTGACAGGTAGACAAGTGAGTGACACTCTGACATGTGGTGCATTGTTGTCACCTGTCAAGTCAGTCAGTGAGGCGTGACAAGGCTTGACAACCTGTCAGCTTGACAGGTGACAGCTTGACAGGTAGACAAGTGAGTGACACTCTGACATGTGGTGCATTGTTGTCACCTGTCAAGTCAGTCAGTGAGGCGTGACAAGGCTTGACAACCTGTCAGCTTGACAGGTGACAGCTTGACAGGTAGACAAGTGAGTGACACTCTGACATGTGGTGCATTGTTGTCACCTGTCAAGTCAGTCAGTGAGGCGTGACAAGGCTTGACAACCTGTCAGCTTGACAGGTGACAGCTTGACAGGTAGACAAGTGAGTGACACTCTGACATGTGGTGCATTGTTGTCACCTGTCAAGTCAGTCAGTGAGGCGTGACAAGGCTTGACAACCTGTCAGCTTGACAGGTGACAGCTTGACAGGTAGACAAGTGAGTGACACTCTGACATGTGGTGCATTGTTGTCACCTGTCAAGTCAGTCAGTGAGGCGTGACAAGGCTTGACAACCTGTCAGCTTGACAGGACAGCTTGACAGGTAGACAAGTGAGTGACACTCTGACATGTGGTGCATTGTTGTCACCTGTCAAGTCAGTCAGTGAGGCGTGACAAGGCTTGACAACCTGTCAGCTTGACAGGTGACAGCTTGACAGAGACAAGTGACACTCTGACATGTGGTGCATTGTTGTCACCTGTCAAGTCAGTCAGTGAGGCGTGACAAGGCTTGACAACCTGTCAGCTTGACAGGTGACAGCTTGACAGGTAGACAAGTGAGTGACACTCTGACATGTGGTGCATTGTTGTCACCTGTCAAGTCAGTCATGAGGCGTGACAAGGCTTGACAACCTGTCAGCTTGACAGGTGACAGCTTGACAGGTAGACAAGTGAGTGACACTCTGACATGTGGTGCATTGTTGTCACCTGTCAAGTCAGTCAGTGGCGTGACAAGGCTTGACAACCTGTCAGCTTGACAGGTACAGACAAGTGAGTGACACTCTGACATGTGGTGCATTGTTGTCACCTGTCAAGTCAGTCAGTGAGGCGTGACAAGGCTTGACAACCTGTCAGCTTGACAGGTGACAGCTTGACAGTAGACAAGTGAGTGACACTCTGACATGTGGTGCATTGTTGTCACCTGTCAAGTCAGTCAGTGAGGCGTGACAAGGCTTGACAACCTGTCAGCTTGACAGGTGACAGCTTGACAGGTAGACAAGTGAGTGACACTCTGACATGTGGTGCATTGTTGTCACCTGTCAAGTCAGTCAGTCAGCGTGCAAGGCTTGACAACCTGTCAGCTTGACAGGTGACAGCTTGACAGGTAGACAAGTGAGTGACACTCTGACATGTGGTGCATTGTTGTCACCTGTCAAGTCAGTCAGTGAGGCGTGACAAGGCTTGACAACCTGTCAGCTTGACAGGTGACAGCTTGACAGGTAGACAAGTGAGTGACACTCTGACATGTGGTGCATTGTTGTCACCTGTCAAGTCAGTCAGTGAGGCGTGACAAGGCTTGACAACCTGTCAGCTTGACAGGTGACAGCTTGACAGGTAGACAAGTGAGTGACACTCTGACATGTGGTGCATTGTTGTCACCTGTCAAGTCAGTCAGTGAGGCGTGACAAGGCTTGACAACCTGTCAGCTTGACAGGTGACAGCTTGACAGGTAGACAAGTGAGTGACACTCTGACATGTGGTGCATTGTTTCACCTGTCAAGTCAGTCAGTGAGGCGTGACAAGGCTTGACAACCTGTCAGCTTGACAGGTGACAGCTTGACAGGTAGACAAGTGAGTGACACTCTGACATGTGGTGCATTGTTGTCACCTGTCAAGTCAGTCAGTGAGGCGTGACAAGGCTTGACAACCTGTCAGCTTGACAGGTGACAGCTTGACAGGTAGACAAGTGAGTGACACTCTGACATGTGGTGCATTGTTTCACCTGTCAAGTCAGTCAGTGAGGCGTGCAAGGCTTGACAACCTGTCAGCTTGACAGGTGACAGCTTGACAGGTAGACAATGAGTGACACTCTGACATGTGGTGCATTGTTGTCACCTGTCAAGTCAGTCATGAGGCGTGACAAGGCTTGACAACCTGTCAGCTTGACAGGTGACAGCTTGACAGGTAGACAAGTGAGTGACACTCTGACATGTGGTGCATTGTTGTCACCTGTCAAGTCAGTCAGTGAGGGTGACAAGGCTTGACAACCTGTCAGCTTGACAGGTGACAGCTTGACAGGTAGACAAGTGAGTGACACTCTGACATGTGGTGCATTGTTGTCACCTGTCAAGTCAGTCAGTGAGGCGTGACAAGGCTTGACAACCTGTCAGCTTGACAGGTGACAGCTTGACAGGTAGACAAGTGAGTGACACTCTGACATGTGGTGCATTGTTGTCACCTGTCAAGTCAGTCAGTGAGGCGTGACAAGGCTTGACAACCTGTCAGCTTGACAGTGACAGCTTGACAGGTAGACAATGAGTGACACTCTGACATGTGGTGCATTGTTGTCACCTGTCAAGTCAGTCAGTGAGGCGTGACAAGGCTTGACAACCTGTCAGCTTGACGTGACAGCTTGACAGGTAGACAAGTGAGTGACACTCTGACATGTGGTGCATTGTTGTCACCTGTCAATCATCAGTGAGGCGTGACAAGGCTTGACAACCTGTCAGCTTGACAGGTGACAGCTTGACAGTAGACAAGTGAGTGACACTCTGACATGTGGTGCATTGTTGTCACCTGTCAAGTCAGTCAGTGAGGCGTGACAAGGCTTGACAACCTGTCAGCTTGACAGGTGACAGCTTGACAGGTAGACAAGTGAGTGACACTCTGACATGTGGTGCATTGTTGTCACCTGTCAAGTCAGTCAGTGAGGCGTGACAAGGCTTGACAACCTGTCAGCTTGACAGGTGACAGCTTGACAGGTAGACAAGTGAGTGACACTCTGACATGTGGTGCATTGTTGTCACCTGTCAAGTCAGTCAGTGAGGCGTGACAAGGCTTGACAACCTGTCAGCTTGACAGGTGACAGCTTGACAGGTAGACAAGTGAGTGACACTCTGACATGTGGTGCATTGTTGTCACCTGTCAAGTCAGTCAGTGCGTGACAAGGCTTGACAACCTGTCAGCTTGACAGGTGACAGCTTGACAGGTAGACAAGTGAGTGACACTCTGACATGTGGTGCATTGTTGTCACCTGTCAAGTCATCAGTGAGGCTGACAAGGCTTGACAACCTGTCAGCTTGACAGGTGACAGCTTGACAGGTAGACAAGTGAGTGACACTCTGACATGTGGTGCATTGTTTCACCTGTCAAGTCAGTCAGTGAGGCGTGACAAGGCTTGACAACCTGTCAGCTTGACAGGTGACAGCTTGACAGGTAGACAAGTGAGTGACAC
This sequence comes from Taenia multiceps, assembly GCA_001923025.3. NCBI lineage: Eukaryota > Metazoa > Platyhelminthes > Cestoda > Cyclophyllidea > Taeniidae > Taenia > Taenia multiceps. Next base: position 1,825 of record MRSW03000306.1, on the reverse strand, counting down.
TCTGACATGTGGTGCATTGTTGTCACCTGTCAAGTCAGTCAGTGAGCGTGACAGGCTTGACAACCTGTCAGCTTGACAGGTGACAGCTTGACAGTAGACAAGTGAGTGACACTCTGACATGTGGTGCATTGTTGTCACCTGTCAAGTCAGTCAGTAGGCGTGACAAGGCTTGACAACCTGTCAGCTTGACAGGTGACAGCTTGACAGGTAGACAATGAGTGACACTCTGACATGTGGTGCATTGTTGTCACCTGTCAAGTCAGTCAGTGAGGCGTGCAAGGCTTGACAACCTGTCAGCTTGACAGTGACAGCTTGACAGGTAGACAAGTGAGTGACACTGACATGTGGTGCATTGTTGTCACCTGTCAAGTCAGTCAGTGAGGCGTGACAAGGCTTGACAACCTGTCAGCTTGACAGGTGACAGCTTGACAGGTAGACAAGTGAGTGACACTCTGACATGTGTGCATTGTTGTCACCTGTCAATCAGTCAGTGAGGGTGACAAGGCTTGACAACCTGTCAGCTTGACAGGTGACAGCTTGACAGGTAGACAAGTGAGTGACACTCTGACATGTGGTGCATTGTTGTCACCTGTCAAGTCAGTCAGTGAGGCGTGACAAGGCTTGACAACCTGTCACTTGACAGGTGACAGCTTGACAGGTAGACAAGTGAGTGACACTCTGACATGTGTGCATTGTTTGTCACCTGTCAAGTCAGTCAGTGAGGCGTGACAAGCTTGACAACCTGTCAGCTTGACAGGTGACAGCTTGACAGGTAGACAAGTGAGTGACACTCTGACAGTGGTGCATTGTTGTCACCTGTCAAGTCAGTCAGTGAGGCGTGACAAGGCTTGACAACCTGTCAGCTTGACAGTGACAGCTTGACAGTAGACAAGTGAGTGACACTCTGACATGTGTGCATTGTTGTCACTGTCAAGTCAGTCAGTGAGGCGTGACAAGGCTTGACAACCTGTCAGCTTGACAGTGACAGCTTGACAGGTAGACAAGTGAGTGACACTCTGACATGTGGTGCATTGTTGTCACCTGTCAAGTCAGTCAGTGAGGCGTGACAAGGCTTGACAACCTGTCAGCTTGACAGGTGACAGCTTGACAGGTAGACAATGAGTGACACTCTGACATGTGGCATTGTTGTCACCTGTCAAGTCTCAGTGAGGCGTGACAAGGCTTGACAACCTGTCAGCTTGACAGGTGACAGCTTGACAGGTAGACAAGTGAGTGACACTCTGACATGTGGCATTGTTGTCACCTGTCAAGTCAGTCAGTGAGGCGTGACAAGGCTTGACAACCTGTCAGCTTGACAGGTGACAGCTTGACAGTAGACAAGTGATGACACTCTGACATGTGGTGCATTGTTGTCACCTGTCAAGTCAGTCAGTGAGGCGTGACAAGGCTTGACAACCTGTCAGCTTGACAGGTGACAGCTTGACAGGTAGACAAGTGAGAGACACTCTGACATGTGGTGCATTGTTGTCACCTGTCAAGTCATAGTGAGGCGTGACAAGGCTTGACAACCTGTCAGCTTGACAGTGACAGCTTGACAGTAGACAAGTGAGTGACACTCTGACATGTGGTGCATTTGTTGTCACCTGTCAAGTCAGTCAGTAGGCTGACAAGGCTTACAACCTGTCAGCTTGACAGGTGACAGCTTGACAGGTAGACAAGTGAGTGACACTTGACATGTGGTGCATTGTTTCACCTGTCAGTCAGTCAGTGAGGCGTGACAAGGCTTGACAACCTGTCAGCTTGACAGGTGACAGCTTGACATTTAAAGTGAGTGACACTCTGACATGTGGTGCATTGTTGTCCC